>JAQQSZ010011674.1:0-12191 GCA_028646595.1 Phalanger gymnotis | reverse complement strand
TCTACTTCTCTAACTTGCTTTTCCAAATCCTTTTTGAGCTCTTCCATGGCCTGAACCCATTTCATATTTTTCTTGGAGGCTTTTGATGTAGGCTCTTTGACTTTGTTGACTTCTTCTGGCTGTATGTTTTGGCGTTCTTTGTCACCAAAAAAAGATTCCAAAGTCTGAGTCTGAATCTGAGAGGCCACAGAAAAACATTATGGCAGTAAGCCAAGCCATACTGGTGCTTCTCCCACCCCCAATGCCAGGGCCCTCCAGCAAGAAGACCACCTACTGGCCTCAAGCACCTGCTCAGCACTCTTCAGTCTCCACGAGGGTCAATTCTTCCTTTTTGTAGCACCTGCTGTTGTCGCCGCGGCTTCTGCCACAATCTCCAAGCTGTGTTCCAGCTAGCTGACTGCTTCCTCTCTCCTTCAGCTTTCAACTGCCTCTCCAACTGCCTCTCAGCTCTGCTCCAACTGTTCAGCAAGCTCCTCCCACCACAGGCTTCCATTGGCTCCAGTCCTAGCCACTCCCCCCAGGACCCTAAGAGCCCTGCCCCTGAAGTCCACTCAAATGGGCAAAGAAGATCTTCCCATTCACTGATTGCCTTTACAATGGAGAGTCTCTCACACTTTGCAATGCAGAACTACATAGGCGTATTCACAATTATCGTTGATGTTGTGCTTATTGCCATACTGACACACTGATGACTATATAGAGCCACAGAAATCCTTTGGTAACTTTATTAAAATTGTGGTGCAGATTATCTTTAGCTAATGAATCTAGTTTGTTTTTATGTCCTTTTCTCTATGTTGTACGGCGTTACTGAAAGAGCACTGGATTTGGAGAAAAAAAAAGTTAAATAATTAATATCTCTTAGGCACTACGTTAAGCGCTAATGTTACAAAGAAAAAGCAAAAACAGGCCCTGCCTTCAAGCAGCTTATATGCTAACAGAGAAAAAAACATGTACATATCAGATTAATAACACTTGTAGTATTTTTAAGGTTTATCCTCACAAAAAGCTTACAAAGTAGGTGCTGCTATCACTATTTTACAGATGAGGAAACTGAAGTAGAAGGAAGTTAAATGACTTGCTCAGAATTACACAGCTAATAAGCATCTGAGTCTGGAATTGAACTTGGGTTCTTCCTGACTCCAGGTCCAGTGTTGTATGTATTATGGTGCCACCTTACTACTCCCTGAATATGTGGAAGGTAGACTTAGAGGTGGAAAGCAGTAGCTGCAAGAGGTGAGTCTTCAGCTGAGTCTCAAAAGGAAGGCTGAGGTACTAGAAGAGAGAGGTTAGAAGGCAGAACTTACCAGGCATGGAGGACAGCCAGTGTAGAGGCTGGGCTGAGATAGCACATGAGAGTGTTGTGGAAGGAGACAGCCAGCCGGTTGGGCTGGCAGGGCTGGAGAGTGCATGGAAGAGAGGAGGTGTGTGAAGGCTGGAAACATGGGAAAGGGGCAGACTGTGAAGAGCTTTAAATGCCAAACTGAGGGGTTTAGAGTTGATTCTGGAGGTCTGGGGGGCCACTGGGGTTGATCATGTGCCGTGTGCCAAGTGCCATGACATGGTCAGACCTGAGCTCTAGGAGGATCCTTTTGGTAGCTTAGCGTGAAAGATGCTTTGCTAAGGGGAGTGACTTGAGGCAGGGAAAATGGTGAGAAGTCTGTTAGAACCTCTGTCCAGGTGAGAGGGATGAGGGCCTGATCCAGATTCATGGCTGTGTGGGTGTAGAGAAGGTGCTGCATGTGGAGAACAATAGCACTGTAGAATGTCCTGACTGGAGTGGTGGAGGGAGGACAACAGAAGTCTTCTCTCTTTTTCTTAGGTCCAACGTGAGCTTACTTCTCTCTTCTCAGTTTCCTCATCTGTAAAATGAAGGAATTGAGCTAAATGATCTCTATGGTTCCTTTCAGCTCTAGAACCTGTAACCAAACTCATCATACTTTAGCCCAAGATATAGACATATTTGCCTGGCTGCTAAGTATGATAAGATTCTTGGTCCCTTCCCTATGTCTCAGTCTTCTTTCCAGTTATGAGACCTCTGAATTGAGCCAAAGTACACTTCCACCTTTGTCCTTAAAGTCCTTGCTAGCCCCTAGCTGAGGGAGGTGTTTCTCCACCTGGTACCAAAGATTCTTCCAGTAGACTGTGGACTTTTTTCCTCCTTCCTGGAACCCAGAATTCTGATAGGTGAACTTTTGCCTGTCTCATCCAGGCTCAGTAGATCATGCTACCTCCCAGAAATCTCTATGTAATGCATAAATTGCCTCCTCCCACACTCTCCTGGAGGTCCCTTGTTCTGGGCTATGGAAGTCAGGCCTTCACCCCTGAATTCCTGTCCCATTTTTCTGTTCGTTTTCTCTGAAGCACATTCACTAGCCAGTCACTAACGTCAGGTCTGTATTTTGGATTGCCATTATCTGCCACTATCATCTCAATGTAGGTGAGTCTGAGCTCAGTATAGCAGCACCAACTACCTATGGGATATCCCAAAGGCTTCTCAAATTTAATGTGTTCAAAACAGAAAACTCTTACACTTTCCTGTCTGTAATAACAAGGCAATAAACACAATATCAAAGATAATCGTGAATATGCCTATGTAGTTCTATACTGCAAAGTATGAAAGACTCTCCATGTAGAAGGTAGAAGAAATAAAACATTTATTCAGACACTACATAATCATATCCCATAACCAGGCAATCTGTTCCCACAACCATTCAGCCCTCTTTATCATAACAGCAAGGAACTAAACACACAATATCACAGCATGGAGCCTTGCCATCCCAAAACCTCTCAGACCCCCTGCTGGGTCCTTCCCCAAAACTCACAGTACAGCTATCACAGTATGCTCAGCTATCACACACAGGTCAACTGTCTTTACCTCATTCCTAATTATCATAAATGGCCATTAACAGCCATCACAGCTCTCTCTCTGCATTTCCTGTGCCACGACTTCCTTTTCCTCTCAGTAAGCTCCTCCTACCACATGTGACTTAGGCTTCCTGTGACTTAAGCAGGTCAGATGGCCTATTAATGGGTGGGAAAGATCTTCAAATCTAAATTGATACTACAGTCTCTCTTCTTCCTCACTTCCCTGTTTTCAGTTACCCAGATCCACAACCTCAAAGTCAGCCTTGATCTTCACTGTCCCTCACTTCTCATCCAGTCTGTTGCCAAGTATTGTCATTTCTATTTTCACAGCATCTCTTGTATTCATCCCCTTCTCTCCATTCATGACTTTAGTTCAGCTCTCATCACCTCTTGCATGGATTATCCTGGCCTCCTAATTAGTCTCCTTGACTCCACATAGCTATCAGAGTGATTTTCCTAAATTTTAGGTTTGGATTCAAGATTGATAGTGTCATTGGAAAGGGTTTAGAGTGGGGCCTTGGCAACTAGCTGTAGTAAGCAGCAGAAAAGGAAAGATTAAGCTTGAGGTAGGCTGAGAAACAGTAACCCACTTACTAAAGAAAGCTTTGGAAAAGAAAACAGAAGAGGGACTCCAAGAATTATTGATGCCATAGATGGGCCCAGGAGAGGAATTCAGAAGTACTTTAGAGGGAGCAATTAATAAATTTTATGGCCAGATCCACGCATGGCTTAAGTTTAGAATGAAGTCAATTAGAAATTAGATAAATGCAAGTTTGTATCTTTGTACCAACTGCTATTTTGAATGTTAGTACAGATTAAATGGTTTTTTTTAAGCTTAAAGAACTAACTAGGGGAAGAAGAACATTTATTTATCTTTCCATAGGAAGCTAATGCATGATGAATTGCAGCAATAAAAATTCCTTTCCCCCCCCCTTCCCTGGAAATGGAATCCCCTGGGACTCAGGGTTCCAGTAGCTGAGCTTTCCCATAGAACCACAGAACCACACACTTCCTGGCCATTTCTAAAGCACGCTATCTGCATCTAGCCATTTTCCTTATATAGTCCCCACTCAAACTCAGTACTTCCCCCTAGAACCCAGAACTCTGATAGGTGAACTTTTGCCTATCTTGTCCAGGCTCAGTAGATCATGCTAACTCCCAGAAATCTCTGTGTCATGCACAAGAAACTTTACCTTCCCACCTTTCCCCAACTTCTAGTTCTGTCCCCCTTCAAAACTTAAACTCCTTGAAAGAATAAACTGTCTTGCTTATTTGTATTTGAATCCCAAGTGCCCAGTGCCTGCCACATAGGATGCACTTAATGCTTTTTCAATTTATTCATAATTAGAGGAAGGCATTCCAAGTGTTGAGTGAATATTCAGTGGCAAGAAGATGAAAAGACATGGAAAGGAAGCACATAATATCAGAAGGCAGGAGTAGATGAGTTGTGAACTGCAGCTATGAAAAGTTCCTACACTTATAAAGTGGAACGTGATCCTGTGAGCTATTGATTTTGAATATAGATCTTGAGAAGTTAAAAATGTGTGGCCTACAGCAGGGTCATTGTATTCTTCAAATATTTGACCCAGGGCATGATATCCACTGTATGCAATGAAGTGCATCAATACTACACGTTGCCCCATGACTTCATGTAGACTTACCAAGACTCTACATATTGGATTGGTACCAAGCAAAGAATAACAATGGACACCATGCCTCCTCTAAGAGGTAACTTTATATAGAACTTTAAGCTATTCCCTTGTCTTTCTCTCTGTGGAACTGAAGGGAAATGGAAGCAGTTCAGTCAATCTCCTAGAAGATTGAATACCATAAGAGTGGGAAATAATGCAAAGAAGGAGCAGATCACATCACAGTAACAACAAAAATATATTTAGGGAGCCTAGAACCAAAAAATGGAAACATCGGAAAGGTCAATTACAAGGGATGGTGTGATGAGTTGGGAAAGAGAGTGATATTCAGAAGTGAATGCTAAACAACCAAATTGCATCAATAATTTTTTAAAAATAAAACTTCTTTTAAAAAAATTTAAAATAAATAAATGTTCTTTTTTCTACAAGGTACCTTATTCCAGGAGTATCTCTGTGTAGCATCAGCCTCAGAAGCTATTTAAGGGAAGGAGTTTGGATCTGTCATCATGGCAATGAAAACATTCCTTTCTTGGCAATGGAACTCCAGGAACATCTCTGAACCTACTTACACAAAATGATAGACAGTTAAACTTTATGCCTTGTTTCCCTGCCTTCCTGTGTCCAGTTCTCAGAATAATCTGTAACCTGAGCTTTTGCCTAACTTAATTGTCTCTCACTGTCCCTATCCCTATGGCTAATCAACACAGTGCCTACTTCAAGATTAACTTTCCTGAAGGAGGGTGGGCATGCCACCACCAAAGAAGAAATCTTTGAAAAAAACCTGGCTTAGCATCTGGAGGAAATTGACCATGGAGAAATGGAGCTGTGTCATGGCCAGATCATCTGGTTCCAGGGCCCGAATTGCATTCAGACTCAGGTACAATCACTCACTTGGAAGGAATTCTTTCCAGACTATGGATTGTGGTGAGGGAGAGGAAGCAAGGCAGCATTTAAGCTGAAACCTCTACATTCCCTGTCCACCCCCACCCCTATCCACACATCTAATGAAAAGACTCATTTCTAATAGGAAGCAAACCCTCCAACCCTGCACTCAGGATTGATTATCTAGCATATGAGTTCACTTTCTGTGGAGCAGTTAAGATAGTCCAGGGTTGGGACACTCAGGCATTGCTAGACTTTTTGGCAGTAGGGTAGCCCTAGGATGGGCAGCGTTCATCCTTCTCCAGAAAATAACTTTCAAATAATGTCTCTATGAGGACAAAATCTCTATCAGATTCTTACTGAGTCTCCTTTTCTAAGCCACTGCTGCTGTTTTCCCCACCATGACAGTATGGTGAGGAAAAGGATAGGTAGAGGGAAACTTGACCAAAGCCCATCCCCATCTCCTGTTGTTCCCTTATTAACTTTCACGCTACAGTGTGAGATTTGCTGGATGCAGGTAAGTAAAGAGAGCTGCCTCTTCATGACTAAGTTTCTTTTGTAGGATCCAACTTGCTACCAGGAAGAGGAGAAGCCAGCTCCCTTTGGCCGTCTATCCATCTCCCTGCCCTTATTATAACCTCAGCTCCTTCCCTCAGCCTAGCAGGGACATCATCTAGTAGTCACCTAGTGATTCCCCTATCTTCATTCAGCCAGTTCTAGGAGTTGGCAATACCCATCAAGGGCAATGACGTGGCCTCTCTAGAGGGATCCTATTCATACCATTTTCCAGTCAGCTCATGAGACTTAAACAGTTAAACAACCTTTAAATTAGTTTTATAGTTTAGAAATGTCCCAGTCTGCCTTATCCATAGAACCCAAAATTGGTGATATTGGCATTTTTAACTATGCCTGGCAAAAGACCAATCTTCCCATGGTCAAAAACATGGTCTCCGGAGTAGTGATATAGCTGGCTTTTATGAAACCCCAAATCTCTTTCCTTCCTTGAGTCTTCAGGGTCTCCAGAACCAAAACCCTGGTACCTGGGTCTTTGGGGTGCCCCTCCCTCTGAGGCATTCAATACTTTCCTTTGGGTCTACTCTTTTCAAAATAACCAATGTTTTTGCTTTTCCTCCCTTCAGGATCTTCCTCCTCCTCTTCTCCTAGACAGATCCCCTTGTGGCAGTCTCTCTTTGCTCCTACCAACCATTCTCTTGGAGCCCAGAGTTTCCAGCTTTTCCTCTTTACCCTTATTCTCCACCTTACTTCCTTCTGAGCCATAATATATACATTTTTATATTTGGTGTGACCTACCCACCTGACGCTGGTTATCCTGCCATCCTTTGAGGGAGAAGGGTAGCAAGGCAGCATAAATCTATACAAATACACATATATGTACAAAGTTATGTGCAACCTCAAAAGCCAATCTCAGAGTCAGGAAGCTCTGGGTTTTCTATTTCTTCCTCCAGAATATCCAGGCTGTTTGGCATTAGACAAATCACTTAACCTTATTTATAGAGAGAATCAGGCCAAAATCCCAGGACATCTCCCCTCTGTCCTGTTTCACAACTTAGAGGCTGTCCACCTCACTGGTTCTATAGCTTTTTGGACATCACAGCAAACTCATCATAAAGGAGACAGATTATTCCAATGTGCACTGAGTTTTCTGGGCAGAGTGGTTAGACATGTCTACCTTTGTTCACAATAGCCAAAAGTTTCTCAGAAGTATAGTCACCTCTTCTAGTTTCATTAGGGTGTTGTCAATATGCCACTCATTCCTATCCTGGCTGGAACAACTGGTTAAGGAGAGTAAGGGCCCCTATTGGGGGTAGTGACCAAAACAATCTTGATTTTAGTCTGGATTCCCACATTCTCTAAGGCTAGGTTACCCCTCCCTCTCCACCCTTTCCTATGATTATCAAATAACTAGAACCACTGGAAGGCAGGAACACTTGAACACTGAGGGAAAGAGCCTCAGAGGAGAATGTTTGAGAGTAGGGGAGTGTAAGCCAATCAACATGGAACACTTGAAGGCTACTGCTGTGAATATATACATTTGTGTGTGTGTGTGTGTGTGTGTGTGTGTGTATGTGTGTGTGTGTGTGTTTGTCCTTCATTCTTGAAAAGGACCATGACATCTGAGAAATGACAACATGACTTGCAGTTGACTTGGATTTGAGTGAGGGAGGGCTGTGCAAGGTCACCAGCCTCACTTTCTCCTCCAGAGCCATCTGGGTCTAGTGGCCTGATATTCACTAGGACAAATGAAGATGGTCCAGGATGTATTGGGAGACCTTGATCCTTTCAGGCTAATGTCTTTTCAGGTTCTCATTTTGAGTGAAGTAATGCCCATTCAATGAATAGGCCTCTTTAAGAAGTTCATCAAGAGATGGCCCCTTTAATCGAAACTCAAAAAAAGAAAAATCAAACTGGGAGGGGAAGCCCCTCAGGGTTCTTGGCCAAAAGAGAAACTGTTACTATTTGATATTTACATTCACTCTGTGCTAGGAGGTCAGGGACCTATTGTCCAGTCTATGAGCTCCAGAGTAAATTGGGTTTAAGGCTTGGTTTTTGAGAAAGAAATCTAGCCAGCAAACCAGAAGTTAAGGAGGCAGCCTTCAGCAATGGAAAAGGAGCTTGGAAAGGAGGTAGAGGCAGAGGAAGAGGCAGAGGCAGAACACTTGAACACTGAGGGATAGAATCTCAGAGGAGAATGTTTGAGAGTAGAGGAGTGTATGCCAATCAACACTGAACTTTTGAGGGCTGCTGCTGTGAATATATACATATTTATTTAGGGTTGAACCACAAAACATAATGAACTCTCTGTTTACTTAAAACTAAACCTTATTCAAGAAACTAAAGCATTCACAATTCATAATAACAATAACAACTTATTACCAGGGTAGCCACATGGCCTTAAACAGACACAAAAGTATATAACATAATATAGCATACCACCCACCTACACTTATTTATACACTCAGGGGATCCCAGGTCAGGGTCTTCCCTAGCACAGCACATCCTCAAGGGCAGCAGAGAACATAACATACTCCACCCCTAGGTCACAATAGATTACAATCCTCTCAGTTCAAAATAAAGTGTCTGAGTAAAGTCCTCTTGGGGGTGTGTCCTTCTCCCCAAGCTGCTGTTGCAGGCTCCCACCTGGTACTCTCAGGAGCGCAGATGCTTGAATGAGGTAAAGAGTTCAAGTCTCAACACTATTCCAGCCTCTGCTTCCAAGTCCTGAGGGGAGGCTGGGTGACAAAGCTAATAGGATGGTTTCCTGGCATCCACCATATTTCCTCCATCCCACCATAAATGACTCCTCCCTTTGGGTCACAACCCATCCTGGGGGGTTCGGCAGGAAAGCACACTCAGTGCTCCTTCCCTGTTGCAAAGCCTCCATGTGGACTTAGGGCTGAGTCCTGAGTTCTGGGGCTCCTCCTCCTGCAGGTGCAGGGGCCAACCACTGTCTGGGTTCACAGGCAGGCAGCTCTCTGCTCCTGCTCCATGTCCTACCTCATGGTTGAAGGAACTGCTCTGCTCCAAGCTCTCCCTGCTCTACCTGGGTTCAGGCACAGCAGACCTCAGGGTTACCTCACCCCAGCTTCTGTCTCTGGCCAATACCACCCCAACTCTAGGGCAGCTTGTCCTCCCCCAGCTTCACATGAGGAGGGGCTGCTCCAGTCTGGGCTCTGGACACAGCAAAATAATACAATAATTGGAAAGCAGCAGACAACCATCCCAGTCTCGCTAAACCCCATACTTTCTTTTAGCATTTTATTCTAGTCCAGAGTTCCAGTGTTCTCACAAGGGTTGGTATCAGAGGTCTCCTCCATCAGAGGTCTCTTCTCTTTATACATTACCAGACCAAAAGAGAGAGCACCAACATCTGGGTTCAAGCTAAGGCCAGGCACCTCTTGATAACAGCCAAACATCCTTCTATAAGTAAGCCCCCCCTCCCGCCAGGAAGCTTCTTTTCCAGCCAGCTTCCTCTTCCAAGGCAATATAAATCTCCCTTAATATATATAGTTTTTACCTGATGGGCTCTATGTGACTCAGCATGGAATGTATCAGAGCCATGAACTGGGCTGGAGTTCAAAGCAGCAACACATCCGTGATTAAAATACCTGTATATCTTTAGACCTGGGAACATGGCACCTGTTCCAAGGAAAAAAGGAACACATGTGGTCACCTAGGCCTTTAAATGAACAGGGAAATTCCCTTCACCCTTCCAGGAGGCACTTGGGCTCCAGCTACATTGGGAGACTTTGAACCTCTACCTCGTGTACGTTATAGGGAGCAATGCCTTGTAATCCTACTGGTTTGGAAATGCTGTTACAGAAGGGAAATGGTTTTAGCTATGGGAGCCATCCCTAGACATCCTACTCCCATGTGATGAGGAAGAACCATCTGTACTTGCCCTTAACCCATTCAGACCCAATAGGGAATAAGGTCCCTGATGTGATGCGATATTATCCATATTATGATCTGATCCATACTATGTTCTGAATTCAGAAACCTATGGGGAGCACTCTTAGGTCTTCTCAAACAACCTCCTGAATAAGAATTACTAATTGACTGAAAACAGTCAGTCCCTTTGCTTTCCCACCTTCCCATTGAAAGTGTCATAGGGAGTAAAATGAATGAAACCAAACCCTCTTCTTTGGGGGAAGGAAGTAACTCGAGTGCTTTCAAGGCTGTTCTATAGAGTACAAACCTTGTGTGATGTATAGACTTGTGTACATGTTTTGGGGGTTGGAGGGTGGTACTCTCCATATGAGAAAGGCAAAATTCATGACCTCTGAGAGGACCATGGGCATGCCTGAATGGTTTGGAATCCCAAAGTATAATGAATTCTCTAGGTAGAAGGCAGAGGAAGTATAACATTTATTTAGACTCCAAAAGATCAGACTCAAGGACCAATGCCCCCAATGCGATATTGTGGCAATAACATTCCAAAACCGATAAGCCCACCTCACTATGGTAACAAAGAGATTATACCATAATAGTATAGCAGCAAACCAAACCATACTTGTGCTTTATCTCAATGCTAGGGCCCTCCTACAAGAAGATCTCACGAATCTCAAGTCCTTGCTCAGCACCGTCTCCTGCAGCTCTGCTGACTCCAAGTTATGAAACTCCTTCTTGTGTTCAGCACTCTCCACTCTGCAGACTCTGGAAGCTGGCCCTCGGCTTCTGAATCCTGCTGCTCTCTGTTCCACTCTCAGTCCTCAGTTTCTGCTCCTCCTCATCCTCAGTCTTCAGTTTTCTTGCTGTTCCCAGTTCAGTTCTCTCTTTTTATACAGTCCTTAGAGGTCATCTGATTGACTAGAACTCTGGCACATACTAGAACACACACTCTGGTCTTAGCAATTCCCCTTAGGGCCCTGAGGGCTTCTCCCCTCTCTCAAACTAGAGAACTAGCTTGCTAACCAGCCTGGGGCCCCACATCTAATTCTTGAAAGGGTGTGGGCCTGTCTCTAATCAGACCTCCCTTTGTTGGCCTCAGCTGAAGCCCCACTTGAAGCCTTCAATGGGTGAGAAAGATCTTTTCACTTACTGATTGGCTTTACAACAGTCATAACTAAGGGAAAGAGATCAGACATGTGACAACTGTGCTGAAGTTTGCTTGTTGGTTACAAGGCCCCAGCAGAGGATGGAAGTTTGCGGGATGGAGTGGTGATGTTGTGGACTTATTGGTTTGGGATCTGGTTATTTGGTGTCTAAATAAATGGTTTACTTCTTCTACATTCTATGTGGAGAGTCTCTTTTTTGTGATACAGAACCACATAGGCTTTTGATAATTATCATCTATATTGTGATTAATGCTTTGCTCATACATTTGGCGAGAATCCCTAAGAATCATTTCGAATGGATATAACATAAACCAGGATTGGCAGCTAAAGAAATATGTGTATTGACTGCAGTGATAGATTCTAATTATCAAGGAGACATTATTGTGACATTCCAGAATTTGGGTTAAGAACCCATACAGTTTTGTGAAAATGACAGAGTAGTTCAAGTGATTGTTATTCCTTGTGAAATAATACTGCTTGTGAAAATTGACCCTCCTTCCAAAATAACTAGCAGAGGAAAGGAAGTGTTAGGTTCTACTCATAGAATAAAATTGGGAGCTACAACATGAGTAAAGTGAAAGCCAGAAGATGTTCCAAAGACTTCAGAAATTATAGCACATGAGAAAGATAATACTGTAACAGGTGTTTATCAAAGAGAAAATGATAATGAAACTGTATCCTTGACTCATGTATTCTACCATGAATGAGGCCATGATTGTTTCCTTGTTTCTTTTTGGCTTTTGTCTGTTAAATCTGTGAGATTTGTTTCCTGCAGGCTTAGTACAATCCATCTGCAGATGCATGATTGCTTAAGCCAGATATCACGCTCTGATGTGTGTGGATGTCACCTCTGGACCTGTACACAACTGTGATGTGTCATCCCTGGACCTGGCCTGGACCAAGCTTCAGATGCCAGCTAAAGAACGGATCTCTCCAGTGAGACTCTTGACCTCTTGGGTCAGGGACACCTCTATGTCAAATTTCAGGAGGAAGAAGCTATGGAAGATGATACCTTTGTCCCTTGCCCCAAAATTTTGAGCTCCATTCTTTCTTTTTTATTCCATATTTTATTATATAAAAAAATTTATAATTAAAAAAATTTTTTTTAGTTTTCTGCATTGATTTACACAAGATTTTGAGTTACAAATTTTCTCCCCATTTCTCCCCTCCCCCCCCACTCCAAGATGTCATATATTCTGATTTTCCCATTCCCAGTCAG
>JAQQSZ010011673.1:0-12192 GCA_028646595.1 Phalanger gymnotis | reverse complement strand
GCAGTTTTGTAGGAAGAGAAGGCAGGTGAGGGGGAATGAGTGAATCTTGCCCTCATCAGATGTGACCTGAAGAGGGAATACCATACATACTCAGTTGGGTATCTTACGCCACAAGAAAGAAGGAGGAAGAAGATAAAAAAAGGGGGGATGATAGAAGGGAGGGTAGATGGGGATGTAGGTAATCAAAAACAAACACTTTCGAAAAGGGACAGGGTCAAGGGAGAAGGTTCAATAAAGGGGGATAGGTTAGGAAGAAGCAAAATATAGTTAGTCTTTCACAACATGAGTATTGTGGAAGGGTTATACATAATGATATGCCTGTGACCCTGTTATACATAATGACACTGCCTGTGGCCAGTGAATTGCTGGAGTTCTTAGGGAGGTTGGGTGGGAAGGGAAGAGGGGAGAGAATTTGGAACTCAAAGTTTTAAAAAATAGATGTTCAAAAACAAAAAACAAAAAAGTTTTTTCATGCAACTAGAAAATAAGATACATAAGCAATGGGGCATAGAAATTTATCTTGCCCTACAAGAAAGGAAGGGAAAAGGGGATGGGAGAGAAGTGGGGTGACAGAAGGTAGGGCTGACTGGGTAACAGGGCAACCAGAATATATACCATCTTGGAGTGGGAGGGGAGGTAGAAATGGGGAGAAAATTTGTAATTCAAACTCCTGTGAAAATCAATGCTGAAAACCAAATATATTAAATAAAAAAAAAAACCTAAAAAAAAGTAACACAAAAGAAAAGAAAACTTTTTGTACAACTTAATCAAGTTCAAAGTTAACCTGCTTCTCCAGGCTTTCAAGGAAGAGGGATTAGAAGCTTTTATTCTTTAATGTCTAGGCTCAAACCCTAATCATTTGCCCTTCTATAAGTTGCAATTGGGGTTAATACTATCCTATTATTGTTTTTCTGTGGAAACATGGATTGTACTAATACCAACTATGGTCAAAATTTTTTTTTGCATGAAAAATATTTTTAAACATTTTTGAAGAAGGAAGGTTAGGGATTAAGTGAAATATCGTACCCCCTGCCAAAAAAAAAGCCCAGCAGAAACAATGGAGTGGAAAACAAATTTGCAGACAACTTAGCATAAGGGCCACGTAAGCCAAATTATCTCAAGGCCATTTATAGATGAAATTTATGTGAAAATAAAAATTGATGCAAAATACATTTCTTTAGTGGCATTGTCCATTCAATGACAAAACACTCTATTTAGATTCAAACTCGTTGGTACTTCTCCTCTTCTACCCATCTCTATAGATAGATAGATATAGATAGACAGACAGACAGATAATGAGTGAAGAAGGAGAATTGGTTCCCTTTTTTGTTCACTTAACATAATCACAAGATGATGAAGTGTTAATACTTTAGCAAATATTAAGCCCTTGATTGTATTAGAAGAGAAGTTCCCCATTGCCAGATTGAAGATAGATATACTCTTAGGTGACCCCTAAAGGACAACATCCAGTTGCAGAAGCACTCTAGCTAGCACACCACTAAGCTGAAAAAACTCTGCTCTTCACCTCTTAAGGCAGAGGTGGGGAATTTTTCTTTCCCATCCCCTTGGTATAGTCATGGTATCTAGCAGCAAACCTGCTCAGCTAGAAGGAGCCACCCTATCAGGATGTTGAGAGTTTCTTGGTTCAGTGAATTGTCAAGGCCACAAAACCAGTATATTCCAGAGGCAGGACTTGAATCTTGGTCTTCTTGACTCCAAAGAGTATTCTATTCAGTACACAACAATATCTCTCAACAACACTTTAACCAATGAAAATGAAGGTGTGTGTAAGTAAGATTTGTATATTTATATGTATTAACAGGATCAATTTAAAACCTACTTGGCTTTCTTCAGTTAATACCATGTATAAGATACACATGTATATTTATATATTAATATGTAGTATGTTTTATATGAATGTGTAGAAAGAAAATGCCTGTATATGTGTATATGTGTATATGTACATATGCATATATACATATGTGTGTATACATATGTGTGTGTGTGTGTGTGCGTGTGTGTGTGTGTGTAGATAGCAAAGCACAGTGGATTGACTGCTAGCTAGTAGATAGAATGAGGAAAACCTGAGTTCAAATCATGACTCTGACATATACTAGCCTTATGACAATGGTAAGTCATTTGATTGCTAAGTGCTCCAGGTTACCACATAAGACTATAAAGTGTAGAGAAACAAATCTGCATTGGTAGGAGGAGTTTTATCATCTGGGAATTCCTTGCACCAAAATAATCACAGGCCCAGTGTACATGCCTGGAAAAAGAAACATTAGTCAGAGCTATGATAACTTCATCAAGTAAAGACAATGTTCATAAGTACTTGTATTGGGAGTGGTGGGGGGAGAGGATCAAAGAAGCGATAGGGCTACTCCTAGGTTCAGTGGGATACTTTTATCAAACAATTGAGGGGATCAAGTTAATTACCCTTTATTTTGTTTTTATTTTGTCTGTCAATGAAAACAATCTTTAACCCAAAGTAATAAACTTGGCGGTAGTAAGATAGCAACTAGTTATCCTTGATGAAGTTGAGTCCCAGGTCCAGGTGAACTACGTTGACTTCCTTGCAGAACCAGTAAGGTGATGGCTGAGTCACTATCTGTGGTGTCTGAAAGATTTTGGATCAAATCCAATACAAGCACTTATTAAATGTGTACTCTGCACAAGGCACTGTTTTAGGTGCTAAATTAGAAAAAAAAAAAGGACAAATGAGAGAGGTACCACAAAGCCTGGAGAAGGGTGTCCCACTTTTCAAAAACAAAGGAAGAAAGTAGAATACAAAAACACTAAGGTGGTGAGCTGGAATTCCATTCTTGCCAAAATGCTAGAATATATTATTAAAGAAATAGTCAGTGGAGATCTGGAAAAAGAAACATTGATCAGAGCTATGATAACTTCATCAAGTAAAGACAATGATGGATTCACCTCATTTCCTTTCCTGAGGAGGTTACTAGAATGGTAGATCAGGGAAATGGTGCTGCTATAGATGATGTAGATTTTAGCAAAATATTAGAGAAAGTCAATTATATTATTCTTGTAGGCAAGATCAGGCGATAACATGGTATATGACATTAGAGTTAGGTGGCTTTGGATGAGGTTGAACGACTGAACCCAAAGAATCATGATTAAATACTCAACGTCAACTTAGAAGGTAATCTCTAACATTTTTTAACAATCCTCTCCTTAATATTCTTTATCAATATATTGGATAGAGGAATGTGGTACACATATACATAGATGACACAATATTATGTGTCTATATACAGATGTGTTATGTGTGTGGAAAATTCATACATGAGGTGCTAGAGGTTTCTGCTCTCATTGCTCATTATAGCTCATCCAGATAATTAGCTAGTGCTAATTAGCTTTTAGAATGGATATTTACTAAGCAGGAATAAATATAAAGAACAATTGTTAGAGAAACAGATGTCTGAACTGGGGCCACAATCTCCTCTTGCAAACACAATTCTTCTGGAGAGATTGGGCTCAAATTTTAAATATACATGTGACCAAAGGGTAAGCTCATAGTTCCTGGCCAGTGAAATTTTCACTTTGTGGAGGACTCATGCTCACTTCACAGGGTTTTTATGACTCATATGAGATAATTTATTTAAAATGGGGAAAATAATACCTAATAATACCTAATGTTTTGTGAGCTTCAAATGATATAATTTAAATATAGTGCTTTGAAAAATTGAAAATAATATATAAATGTCATTTGTTATTGTGGTCCCACTGTCCTCTCCCCTGGTCTGACCACAGCCAGAATATCTGTGCTCAGTTTGGAGTGTCACATTTGAGGAAGGACACTGAAATGCATGAGAGTGTCCTGAGGAAGGTTACCAGATTAGTGAAGACCTAGTGACCATGCCTTTTGAGGATTCATTGAAGCAACTGGGCATATTTAGCCTGAAGAAGAGATGGCATGGGGTGATATGGTAGCTATCTTCAAGTATGTCAGGTCCATCATATGGAAGAAGGATTAAATCTGTTTTACTTGGCCTCAGTAAAACTTGACATCATTGGAGGTTGCTGAGAGACATATTTAGCCTCCATGTAAGGAAAAACTTCCTATTAATTAAAGCTGTTAAAAATGTAATGGGTTGCTCCTGAGATATAATGGATACCTTCTCACTTATCTCTGCTGGTCATAGGAGGTAAGAATTGCCTTATTTATACAGCCAAATCTGTCTCTATGTGTGTGCCCTCAATATGTGTGCCTTGGTTACACAGCTTAGTATTAGAATCCTCCGGTTGTGTTCCCTAGCTACATGGGTTTCTTTTGATGATGTGTATCATTTCAAGCCTGTTCCCTGGAGACATGTGTTAGCATGTTTTCTCTGTGCATGTTCTCTGGTCAAATATATTTTCTATGTGAGTGCCCTCTGCTTTGATTGTGTGATACTCAGGTGTGCTTTGGAGGGTGGGAAAGGAGAATCTTTTCTTGTCATTCTAATTGCCATGCTTTTTCATTAAATGTCTTTTGTTTTGAATTAATAGATCATTTGCTTGACTAACAGTTTGAGTGGGTACTAGCCAAAGGTATGCCTTAAATCTGGGCAATTCCTGTTTTTTTTTTTCCAGGAGATAAGGAATGTCTCAAATATTATTTGTACAAAAGTGAATTTGACTCAACAGAGAAAAAGATTACTTTGAAGGATTTCTTCTAATATGATGTCTACTATGTTTAGGTCATATTGTATTAAAATTCCATGATAGGAGATACCAGAAAAATCTCTGTTTTTAATCATCCTCTGATGATTAACAACATAAAGCGGGGAGGGAGAAGAGAGAAGCATGATGAAATGACAAAGAAGTTTGCCATTTCCATAAAAGATGTCCTGGCCAACATCTAAATGGAAGAAGAATTCTCTATAAATGGATAGGTACTCCCTGTAGATATTCCTCTTTGTGTATGACATTTTACAGAATGCATCAATTCCCAAAATACTATACAATTCTTCTAGTTTGTCTTTCTCTTTTATTTTGATTCCCAATCAATTATCTCCTCTTTTGTTTCTTTTGTGAGACATTCCATCACAGATTAATTTTTTTTCTATTCCACCAATTATTTCTGCTGTACAGTCCACCAAATATTTCTGCTCTGATAGTTCTCATTTCTCTTTAAAGCCACTCACAGAAATATGTTATGGTTCTGTGTTCTAAAATTCCACAGTCTTCCACCTCATTGAGTATTGAGTCATTTTCCTTTGTCTTTCAATATTTATTCATAGAGACCTGGAGATCTGGAAGCCATATTTCCTTCTACTATTAATGTTTTCCCTGTTAATTTTTCTGTTTATGCTCAAGTTCTTTGAGTTTTCTTCCTTCTGGGATATTTGATAATTTCAGTCTTTTTTTCCTCTTCATTGTCTCCTATTGCTTATTTCTGATTCCTTCCCTTCTTTTTGATGGTGGTTTTTGTTGAGGCCAGATCCTCCTACATTGGATGATTCACAGTTCACCAGCCTAGGTTTTTGCCCCAAGTGGCATTTGGAGGGACAGAGCTGACCCCAGCTAGATGCCGGCCTCTTTTCCTCAGGCTTAGCGGAGTACCACACGGTGTCCCAAACACATGGTGTCCTATTCCTTTTTGTGTTCCCTCTGTTCCCTGTCTGGGGAGTGCAGAGCACTGCCATGCTGGTACTATTGCAGTCTGGGATGATTTCTGTTATTTGGAAGTTGCATCTTTGATACTCTGTATATAGGCCTTAGAAAAGTCTCGCTGTTTGGAGCCTGGAATTCTATGTTACTGGGAAAAGGAAGCAGGGCAATGGTATGAGGTTCTTTTTTGTTGCAAGCTCATTGGTGGGGTGGGCTACTGTAACCTAGCTGCCAGTAGTATGGTCGGACATTGGAGGAAGGAGTGCTGAGTGAGGACAGTTTAGACATAATTCATGGAGCTTTTTAACCTTTTTTTTTTTTATTAATTCATGGTGTCCTACACCATTAATAAAGCTGAAGTTTCTTTATTATTGGCATATGATAATTGTACTGGAGAGGTTTTAGAGGTCATTAGGATCAAAGAAAATGTTTAGATATCCATATTGTTAACTGGAAATCTATAATGCTGTTTTTTTATTATTAAATTTTTTAAATTTATGGAATAAAACAAGAATTTTCATAATATGGTATAATAAAAATGCTTGCACATGAAACTGCAAATCTACTATGCACAACTTGCTGTTACTTTCGAATATACAGCAAAATTATCATGTAAATTTCTTTTTTTCTTCCCTCCCCCTACCATTAGGCACAAATAGGTATATAAATGTAAAATTATTCTATACATTCTTCTATTAATCAGTTCTTTCTCTGGATGCAGATAATGTCTTTCTTCATATGTCCTTTATAGTTAATTTGGATATTTATAATACTCAAAATAACTTATTTGTATAAAGTCAGTCTTAAAGCAATATTGCTGTTACTGTATACAATGTTCTCTTGGTTCTGCTCATGATGATTTAAAGGAGAGTGTATCACCAATAAAGGGGATCATAAAATACTTCCCAGGAGGTGACATATGAGCTCAACCTTGAACGAACTTAGGAATTTAATAACAAAGAGATGACTAGAGAATGTATTTCTTGAATGTGAGAAATCTACACAAAGGCAACAAGATGAGAGAAGGAAGTATGGAAAGATAGAGTGTTAAAGGGCTTTGAATGCTACACAAAGGAGCCTGAACTTTGATCTCTCAGTGATAAAGAACTTCTAAAAGATTTGGAATACAAGACTTTGTTTTTTCCCATGTCTCTGACCACTCTTTTGCTATCCATTTACTGATTTTGTATCTTCCTCCTATTCCTTAAACTAAGGCTCTGTTTTTGAATTCTCCATTTGATCTACATTTTCTTCCTTGGTGATGTAATTAACTCCTTTGGTTTCAGTTAAAATCTCTATGCAGATGTCGCCCATGGATATACATATACATGTATGTGTGTATACACACACACACTATATATATATATATATATATATGTATATATGTATATGCATAAACATACATACACATATAAATATATAATATGTGTGTATATACACACTATATATATTCATAAACATACATACACATATAAATATATAATATGTGTGTATACACACTATATATGCATAAACATACATATACATGTAAATATGTTTTTTATATGTATATATAAACTGTATGTGTATGTACACATACATACAAACTTAATTGGACTGCAGAGATTGCCCTGGGACAGGAGAAGGAGGGGGGAAGTCTTCCTCTCCTATGCTTCATAAGGACAAGAGGTAAAAATATAGAATCTTAAGGAATCTTAATCTGAAGGAAGTTACTGCATAGTCTCCATATTCTTCATTAAAGTA
Source organism: Phalanger gymnotis (assembly GCA_028646595.1). Classification (NCBI taxonomy): domain Eukaryota; kingdom Metazoa; phylum Chordata; class Mammalia; order Diprotodontia; family Phalangeridae; genus Phalanger; species Phalanger gymnotis. The sequence continues at coordinate 4,833 of JAQQSZ010011673.1, read as the reverse complement.
TAAAATGAAGTCATTTGTAGAAAGTGAGGTGACACAAAATGTATCAATGAAAATAAGTGTTTTAAAAGGACATAAGTATGCAGGGAAAGAAAGTAGAGAATTGAGCCACATAAAGTTGGTTTGGAGCAGTCACCGCAAAGAATGGGATTTGGAAGCAAGAAATTCAAGAAAAATGCCAATTGAAACCCTCATTAAATTAGCAAAGATGCAAATGATGGACAGAGACAATGTCAGAGGGCACACATTAATTACTATTAGTGGAGCTTTAAATTGGTTCAGTTATTCTGGCAAATATTTTAAGTATGCGAGTAAAATTGTGTAATCATTTTTACCTTTTGAACCAGAATTACCACTACTAAGCTCATATATCCAAATGTTGAGTGGCAGAAAGACAAGTTCCACATATACAAAACTTTCCATAGTATCCCAATGCTGGAAACAAAATATGTATGCATTAATTGAGGGATGACTCAAGAGTGGAGAACAATATCTGATTGGAAGTAGGTGAAGCCTTGACCATTGGGTTGACATCACCAGAAAACAGCCAAATCTGCAGATCTTAGGTGCTAATTGGCCCTCTGTATTTATGTCTGTCTACATATAAGTATGAAATGTGATTCTAATAAGTGTCCATTTTCCCCATTGAGGGTGTATGTGAGAACATAACATCAAGATTTGAGGAAGAAAAGAGTTTCTCTTGTTGCTTACAATGCTATTTTGTTAAATGCCTTCACTTTGAATGCTATCTATGGCTGACTAGTAAAATTAAACACATCAGTGGGGGCTTGTGAGTTGTAGTTTAACAAGGATTCTAATCTGAATGGTACAAAAAACCTGGAATAATTTCTTGGGATGCACAGATGCTGCACACGTAATGGCAGGCTGAGATGATTATTGAATTGAAGTAATATAACCGGAGGATACAGAGATAAATAAAATATAGTCTCCACCTCCAAAGAACTTGTAATCTACTAGAGGACTAGTAGATAATAATTGAAATACCTATCACTTCTGTTGTTGTTGTTGCTTTTATTTATTTATTTAATAATTCGTTTTTTCCAATTATGTGTAAAAACTGTTTTTAAAACTTGCTTTTTTAATTTTGAGTTTCAAATTCTCTTCCTTTCTCCCTCCCTTTCCCACTCATTGAGAAGGCAAGCAATTTGATATATCATTTTATAGGTTATATCTGTGTAGTCATAGAAAAAATTTCCATATTAGTCATGTTGTAAAATACACACTACTCCCCCACACACAAAAAAAAACAAAAAAAAATAAAGTTCAAAAAAAACATGCTTCAATCTGTACTCAGACCCCATCAGTTCTTTCTCTGAAGATGGATAGCATTTTTCATTATAAGTTCTTTGAAATTGTCTTGTGTTATTGTATTGATGAGAATAGCTGTTATTTGTGGTCAATCATGCAATACTGTTGTTACTTTGTACACTCTCTGGTTCTGCTCACTTCATTTTGCATCAGTTCATGTAAGTCTTTTCAGCTTTTTCTGAGAGCATCCTGCTCATCATTTCTTATAATACCATAATGTACAACTTATTCAGCCATTCCCCAATTGATCAGCATCCCCTCAATTTTAAGTTTTTTGCCACCACAAAAAGAGCTGCTATAAATATTTTTGTACATATACATTTTTTATCTCTTTGGGATACAGACCAAATAGTGATATTGCTGGATCAAAGGGTATGCATGATTTTATAGCCTTTTGGGCACAGTTCCACATTACTCTCCAGAATGGCTGAATCAATTCACAACTCCACCAACAGTATGTTAGTGTCTCAATTTTCCCACATCCCTTCCAACATTTATCATTTTCCTTTTGTCATATAAGATGATCTTATAGGTGTGAAGTGATACCACAGAGTTTTTTTTTAATTTGCATTTCACTAATCAATAGTGATTTAGAGCAGTTTTTTCATATATCTATATGTAGCCTTGATTACTTCATCTGAAAATATTCTGTTCATACCTTTTGACCATTTATCAATTGGAGAATGATTTTTATTTTTCAGGTATTTAACTCAGTTATCTATATGTTAGATATGAGGATTTTATCAGAAAAAACTCACTGTAAAATCTTGCACAGTTATGATTACTTTTTCTTTCCTGCCATCCTATTTCCCCCTTGTTTATCCTACTATCTCTGTCCTTTTGCCCTGTCCATCTTCAAAAGTGTTTTGCTTCTGACTACCACCTCCCCACCTCTTTTCTGGCAGTTTACTTTCTACTATCCCCTTCCCCTCCTACTTTCCTATAGGGCAAGATAAAATTTCTCTACAGAACTGTGTGTATGTTATTCTCTTTGAGCCAATTATGATGAGGATAAGGTTCAAATGCCCTGCTCAAGTCCCCTGTTTTCCCTCCTACTATAAAAATTCTTTCACAACTTTGTATTGAGATAATTTACCCCATTCTACCTCTCCTTTTTCCTATCAGTGCATCCCCCTCTTTCATTCCCTTAATTTTATTTTTTAAAAAATGTCATCTCATCATATTTGATTCACACCTTTACTCTCTATGTATACTACTTCCAATTGCCCCAATAATGATAAATTACTTAGGAGTTAATGTGTCATCTTCCCCTGTGTGAATGCAAATGGTTCAACCTTATTAAGTCCTTTATGATTTCTCTTTCCTGTTTACCTTTTTATTCTTCTCCTGTGTTTTTTTTTTTTATCCAGAAGTCAGATTTCTATTCAGCTCTGGTCTTTTTGTTGAGAATGCCCAAAAGTCTTCTATTTAATTTGAACATTCTTTTTTCTCTGAAGGGTTATTCTCAGCCTTGCTGGGCAGATAATTCTTGGTTGTAATCTCAGCTCCTCTGCACTCTGAAGTACCATATTCCAATCCTCTCTATACTTTACTGTAGAAGCTGCCATATCTTGTGTTATCCTGACTCTAACTCCATAATATTTGAATTGTTTCTTTCTGGCTACTTGTAATGCTCTCCCCTTGACCTGAGAGATTTAGAACTTGATTACATTATTACTGGAAGTTTTCATTTTGAGATCTCCCTCAGGAAGGGATCGGTGGTTTCCTTCAACCTCTATCTTAGTCTCTGGCTCTAGGACACTGGGGCAGTTTTCCATAATAATTTCTTGAAAGATGATGTCCAGGTTTTTCTTATAGTCCAATAACTCCCCAATGGCTTTCAGATAGTGCAGTAATTCCCAAATTATCTCTCCTCAATCAGTTATAAGGTCAGTTGTCTTTCTGATGGGCTACTTCACATTTTTTCTTCCACTTTTTCATTCTTTTGACTTTTATTATTTCTTGAAGTCTTATAGAGTCATCAGCTTCCTCTTGCCCATTTCTAATCTTCAAGGAATTATTTTCTTCAATAAGTCCTTGCATCTTCTTTTCCACTTGGCCAATTCTGCTCTCTAAGGAATTCTTTTCTTCAGTGAATTTCCGTATATCTTTTTCCATGTAGCCAGCACTGTTTTCCAAGGAGTTCTTCTCTTCAATGAATTTTTGTGTATCTTTTTTTTTCCATTTTGGCCAATTCTCCTTTTCAAGTAGTTATTCTCTACAGTGGATTGTTGTGCCTCTTTTACCATTTGGACTATTCTGCTTCGTAAGTTATTATCTTCCTCAGTATTTCCCTGTGCCTCTTCTACCAAGTGTTTGACTCTTTTTTCACAAATTTCTTGCATCACGCTCATTTCTTTCCCCAGTTTTTCTCTACTTTTCTTCTTTGATTCTTAAAATCCTTTTTGAGCTCTTCCAGGAATTCTTCCTAGGCCTGAGACCAACTCACATCTTTTTCTGAGACTCTGGAGGAAACAGTTTTGACTTTGTCATCTTCTTCTAAATTCGTGTTTTAACGTCTCCTGCTTCCAAAGTAACTTTCTATGGTTAGGTTCTTTTTTTGTTTGTTTGCTTCTCACCTTTCCAGCCCATTTCCTGGCCTTTAATTCTATATTAAAATTGGGACCTGCTCCTCAGATGAAGGAGGCACTGTTCTAAGCTTCAGATTCTTAGTGCAATTTTCAGGGATAGATCTTGGGGTCTGTATATCAGTTCTTCTAAGGTGGTATGATCTAAGGAGAGATCTACTACTCTCCTGGACTGTGGTCTGGTCTGTGAGTGACCACAAGCACTCTTTTCCACCCTGGAACTGTGTTCAGGGTTCCTGATCCTCTGTGGTTCCAAGCTTTGGTGTCCTGGTGTTCCTCCTCACAATAAGACTTAGATCCAGGACTAGAGTCTTGTAGCCAGTTCCAGAAAAGAGACTTCCATAATCTCCTGAATAGTTTTCTGACCCCTTTACCATCTATGGACTGAAAGCTCTGGAAGCCACTGCTGCAATTCAGTTGCCCCCAAGGCCTGAAGCTGGTTTGTGGAGGTACAGCCTGTTTTTGTCTTGCCAGTGTTACCTGTGCTGGACTGAACCCCACTTTCCACAGATCTTTCCTGCCAATCATCTAAGCTGTCTTATGCTAGAAAATTGTTTCACCCCATCCTTTGGGGGATATGCTGCTCCAGAATTTATTGTGAGGCAATATTTAAAGTTGTTTGGAGGAGAATTTGGGAGAGCTCAGGCAAGTCCCTGCCTTTTCTCCACCATCTTGGCTCCAATACCTATTACTTCTAAACTTACCACCATGCTGCTAACTCAAGCCTTATTGATACCACCTCCCTCAACCTCTTCTTTCTGCTGACTGGAGGACTCGGAGGGGAGAAACTGGCCTCTCATATGGTACTTTATTTGGTTTCAATTCCATGGAACAAGATACTTCCTGGTGTCTCATTATGCTCTTCCCCACTTTTTGTGTATATGTGTTGATCTCTTTAGATTGTAAACGCCTTGAGGGC
>JAQQSZ010011672.1:0-12192 GCA_028646595.1 Phalanger gymnotis | reverse complement strand
AATTTTTATGAAGCCTGTTACCCTTAATATCTATTTTCCTACCTTTGTCACTTCAGAATTGCAAGGCCCACACACCCTTTATCATTTTTATTGTTTCATAGGTTATCATAGCGAAAAAATTAATCACCTAGAGGCTAGCCTTCTGGTGATGAGCACTCTCCACATTTAGTTGAGATGGCCCTCGGGTAGAAGACAGTCTGCCACTGGGACACTACTCAAAAACCAGTCTGTGTAGGGTTTGTGCTCTTTAGGAACTCAGTCATTTTCATTCTACATTGGCCACCATAATGGTCTTTTTTGAAGGTCCTTCCACATAGTAAATTTTTAAACTTCATTTTGTTGAAATGTACAGAAATGAAGTAAACATTATATAATTATAGGTATATGTAAGTGCTTACTTAAAATTAATAGTGGAAAGAAGGCTGAATTTGGTGCAAGAGGATTTGAGCAGAAACACCAGGTCTACCATTTAGTGCCTGTGTAGCTCAGGACGAGTCACTTCCGCTTTGAAAACTTTAAAGAAATGTTAGTGATTTTTATGACTACTTTTGGATGGTTCTGATACCTTCTATTTCAACAAGCTCTTTTTCCTCACTGAATTTCAGTTTCCTCATCTGTAAAATAAGAGAGTTGGACTAGAAAACTTCTAAAGTCTCTTCAGGCTCTAAATCTATGTACTTTAGAGCTTGATTGAAATTAATTAAAGCACATTTTAATTTTAAGGGCATTGTTTTATCCTTGGCCATATAAGGTCACTCTAAGAGGTTGGCTGAAAGAATTGTCTATAACAAAAAGGAACTAATTGATTACTTTTGAACCACACCCTGGTTTATGTTGATTTATTATCAGACCATCGTGTGTAAAATCCTTAAATATTTCATCTGTTGAAATTCTGAATCATATTGGTACATTTTGTGTGTAGAAGCTATAATTTCAATTTGAGTTAAAATACTCCCATCTCTGGTGCCACCTGCTGTGATACCAAAGCAACCATTCAGAGCAAAGAGGAAAAAGGCCTGGATTATTGTATGTGTCTGTATAGTTGTTGGAACAATATTGGAGCAGAGATCTTATTTTATTTCTTTGAACACCATTAATTTCATACTCAAAGGACTCTTCTAAATACTAGAAAAGCAATAACATCTGTCTCTCTAAAACAAGTGTTTTGTTCTCAATGCTCTGGTCTTCTTATGAAAGATACATCCATGACCTAAATCTCATTTTTTGTAAATTTTTCTAATTAGTTCACAGGCTTAATTATTAGTGCACCCTGAAGATTCTCTTTGGTATCTTGATGATATCAAAATAGCTAACATTTCACATATTTTACACTTCACCAACAAACTGGGTATTAATAAACAAACTTAATAATTTTGTAATTGTCAATATCATAAAGCAATCTTTGACCAGATGACACAATAGTGAACGTTTTTCATAATTTGATGATCTCTAAGGTCCCTTGTAGCTCTGAAATTCTGTTATCTTGTGATCCTAATGGTTTTAAAACCATAAACATTTAGCAGTAAATAAAACTGTTCTTGTACTTCATCTTAAAGGAAGTTCATTTTTAAAACATTCTTTGAATGGTAACCATGGAAATAAAATTCAAACCTCATTGGCCACAGTTATTACTTCCTCCCTATCCCTTTCTCCCATTTCTTTCTTAAAAATTGCTTTTGTACTAAAGTGCAGGGATTTAAAAATAAAATAACCAAATTGCTTATAGACAGAGCAAGAATTCCTTGTAACCCCCTGTTCCCCAAGCCAGTACTTTTGTTCTACTTCTCATTCACAGGCAATGTGCCTTTCCGTTAATTACTCATTTGGCTGTGTTTCAGTTCTGAAGTGGCATCAACAAATCCAAACCAAGTTGTTGTGACAGAGAAGGGAAAGATAATTTTCAACCACATCCCCGGCCAAAATAAAATTTAAGAAAACAACTCCTTGGTTAGCCTTGTGTACCTGAGATATGAAAGGAAGTGCTGGTGGTTAGAGTGACATGCTCCTGAGTATAAGGGCTGTCTCTGCAACTTCAACACACCATTATTTTCTTTTGAGCTTAGATGCCTCTGAATTTTGTCACCTATCCATCTTGGTGACATTTTTTGGCAACTGCTAGTTGGGTTTTGAAAAGAGAGAATGGCCCGGGAAGATTGAGAGGACTTCAGAAATTAAAATAGAAGACAATATGGCCAAAAATAATAATCTTGATGAGGAAGAAAATAGGGAGACATCTAAAAAAGTGATTGTTTAAAAAAAAGACTACTATGTTTTTAGAGACTACTATTTTTTAAAGACTGGTGTTTTATTTTAAGACTACTTTTTAAAAGGCACGTTATCAAAAGTAGAAAGAAGGGCACGTAGCCAAGGATGAACATAAATCAAAGACTCTCAAATGGATCAGTGTCATCCCCAAATAGAAAGAATGTGTGTGTGTGTGTGTGTGTGTGTGTGTGTGTGTGTGTGTGCTTTAATCCAAAATATTAGTGTCTTTTTCTTTCAGCCTTTTGCCTTTATGCCACAGTTATTACCCTGTAGCTCACTTCCCCTATTGAGTCCTTCCTTGTCACTGTGACAGTGACACCAACATCTAAGAAACGCCAGTTGACAAAGGAACCACATGTTACAGAGTATAGTGTGTTCCTCTTCTATAGGCATAGAGTCAAAGTTGCAGAGCTGGAAGGGACCTCAAAGGCAGTCTAGCCCTGCCCTCTGCTTTTGCAGAAAAGGACACAATGCTGAGAAGAGGTGGTTGTGTTTCATCATCGGTTTTCCAGGACTGAGACTGTCCTTCACAGAGCCTCATAGGGTTTCATTGTTGTTTCAGTTACTGTAGTAACCCAAAATGTGTGCATATTGCTATTTTTGTTCTTTCTTCACAATGCATCTCTTCAAGATACTAGTTGCTTGTTTCTCTGAATTCTTCATATTTATTGTTTCTTATGGCATAGTCACACTATTAAGTTTTGTTGTTCAATTGCATCTCAGTCGTGTCTGACCCTTCATGACCCCATAATTTTTGGGTAAAGATACTGGAGTGTCTGGCCATTTCATTCTCAAGCTCATTTTGCAGATGAGGAAACCGAAGCCAGCAGGGTTAAGTGACTTGCCCAGGGTCACACAGCTAGTGTCTGAGGCCAGATATGAACTTAAGCTGAGTCTTTCTGACTCTATGCCTGCACTTTATTCACTGTACCACTTAGCTGCCTCTCCATTATATTAATATATCACAATTCAGCCATTCCCCAGTTGATCAGCACCTATTTTAGCATTGGGAATATTAAAAGCTTCAGTCGAAGCTTCTTAAACATGCTAAGTATAATAAAAATATGTATAGAGAACTGTCACCTCTTTTTTTAGAGGGAGGAAGAGCAGTTGGGTTGAAGTGACTTGCCCAAGATCATACAGCTAGTAAATGTGTCAAGGGTCTGAGGCCAGATTTAAACTTATGTCCTCCTGACTGCAGGACCGGTGCTCTACTCACTGAGCCACCTACCTTCCCCTGTTGCTTACCTCTTGACTAAGTTTCCTCATCTATAAAATGGTGGTAATAATAGCATCTGGAGTCAGGAAGATTCATCTTCATGAGTTCAAATCTGGCCTCAGGTACTACTAGCTGTGTGACCCTGGGCAAGTCACTTAACTCTGTTGGTTTCAGTTTCCTCATCTGTAAAATGAGCTGGAGAAGAAAATGGCAAACCACTCTAGTATCTTTGCTAAGTAAACCCCAAATGGGATCATGAAGAATCAGATATAACTGAAGTGACTACTCAGCAGCAAAATCGAAGACCTTCCAGAACTGTAAATCCTGGCTATTATTATTGTTGCTGATATAGTTACAGTTCAATATTCAATTAAAATTCAATAAACTTTTGTTAAGTGCCTACTATGTACCAGGCAGTGTACTAAGTGCCGGCAATATAACTAAGAACAAGACAGTCCCTGTCCTCAAGAAATTTATAGACTAATGAGGAAGACAACCTACAAAAGATAGCTGAAAAGGAGGGGGTGAGATGTTGTGTGTGGTGGTGGGGGGAGGGGAAGGTTCAGAAGACACCAGGGAGGGAGATGAAACCAGGCAGAACTTCAGATGCTATTGTTACTGTATTATTTTTTGTTGTTTTTATTGTTAATAATAATAAATGTGTATTTCAAGCAGTTAGAAAATCAAATAAGAGACAAGTTCCCACTGCTTGGGAACAAATAGTGTAATGTTTGACAGATGGGAAAAATCAAAACTACTGTTTGCTTCTGCCTTTTCTAACATGGGGAATTTCATCTTCAAATGGAATGTAGTTTGTTAAGAGAAAGTTGAAATCCAGGGTAAGGGGGCATTAAGAGGGAATTCTAAATGAGTTTAAAACTCCAGGCCGAAGGTGATATAAGAACTTGCGGGTGTGCTCACAGTATCACTGTCAGTGAATATTGAAAAAAAATTTGGAATTGGAGAGAGTCCAGGAGACTGTGAGGCCTAGGGAACGTAAAAGCCTTACCTAAGGCTACCTGTGTAGGAATTGCCACAAGTAGGAGTTGGTGTTCTTTTAACCACACTACACTGACTCTCTCAGCCTTAGTTACCTCATCTTTGAAATGGGAATTTTGAAGCAGGGAGACCAATTAAGACACTTTTTGCAGTAGTCCATTGGAGAGCTGATAGAAAGTCTGGGGTGATGTCGGCTGTGAAGAGATGTCCTGCAGATAGAATCAGTGAGAGCTGTTGTGGGTTAAGGGAGAAAGTGAAGAGTTAAGGTTCCCTTGGGGAGTTTTGTGGAAAGATAATGAATTCCATCTTGGGCATGTTATGGGTTGTGCCAAGCATATAGTAGTGGCTTAATAACTGTTGATCAAAATACCAACAGAATATCAGACTTGTAATGTCTAATAGGCAGTTGATGATACAGGACTAAAGCTCAGGAGATAAACCGGTGTTGGTTTTATAGGTTGAAAGTCATCTTCAGAGAAGTGATAATCAAATCCATGATGAGGTCACGAAGAGAAAAAAGTAAAGAGAGAACAGTGTCCAAGACAGAGCAGTTTGATAGATCAGAGGAGTGCCATAGACATACTATATATTTATTACAGCCCTGACCAGAGCTCTCACGACATCTTAGTGGATAAAAGGGAACAATGTGGGTTAGATGAGGGAACAGTTAAGTGTGTTTGTATTTAGTTGAATAAACATAACAAAAAACTGGCTATAAATGGATCTATCTCAGTCTAACGGGAGGTCACTATAGTCCCACTATACTCTGTGATGATCAGGAAGACTACAAATGGCATGATATGTTCAATGTGAGTTGTGGCTTCTCTAAAGAAGAACTGTTGAGATGGGGAGGGTTCTGCAAGCCTTGTCATATGAGGGACAGGTGTTGGAATTGGAGCTGTTTATCTGGAGAAGAGAATACTTAGAGGGGGGGTGATAATTGTCTTTAAATATTTGAAGTATCATTATGTATGAAAGAATGTAGACTCTCTGTTGTTGGTTAGAATTGATAACAGCAGATTTTGACACAATTTAAGAACATTCCACTAGTTACAGCTGTCCGGTAATAAAACGGGCCCCCTTTTGATGCCTTGAGTTCCCCTAAGTGTCGCTAGACATATTTGAGACTGGAAAACCCTCTCAGGAATATTCCATAGAATGAGAGCTTGGACCAGGTGGTCTAAGACCACTTCAGTCACTAACTTTATACAAGGTATTAGTGTCTTATTTTTATGCCAAATTATCATTTCTGGCTGTGCTACCTTGAACAAATCACTTAATTTCTCTGGGCCTCCCATTTCCTCACCTGTAAAAAATGATAGAACCAGGAGAGATTTTGACTAGATGATTTTGAAGATCTCTTACAGCTCTAAATCTGTAGACCTATGATTGTCAGTGCATTCCTGATTCTCAAGCAAAACTCCCTTCTCTACTTTTTTTTCCTTTGTAACAAGAGTTTATGACCTGACCGTGTAGCTCACTGGGTATTACTTTTAAGTGAACAATAAATGAGGCCAGAGATTTATATTTTATGTAGCAAAAAACCAAAGTACTTATATTTACTGCTGTAATGTTTACCTCACTAATATTTACCCAAATGCATAATCAGGACATGATAGTAAGACATCCAGAATGTGATGCATAATTATAGAAGAAAAAGAGAATTATAGGTCAGTGAAGCAATATAACTCAGTAAAGAAAGCCTCTTATCCCTTGTTTGGATTTCAGTATCCTTTAATTAGGTACTAACTAATATTCTTTAGTACGAAGAGTTTTATTTAGCTAAAATTCTATAACAGTTCCTGCTGAGGAAATGTCAAAATAAATTGGTCCTTTAGAGGAGAAGTCATTTAAAAGGCCTGGAATTCCAAGAGGGAAACTGATTTTTAGTGCATCTAGAAATCAGGGCTCCTTATTTATTGGAAACAGGAACATCTTCTCTCCTAAGATAGAGATAGTAGTTTTCATTGTTAACACAATCAATGGCAGTGTCAGTGCTGCCATGAATATGTAAGTACTTTCACATTGTTAAGTACAGTTCTTCACAATAACAAATGTTGTGCTATCAGCCTGAGTATATTAGATTTTGATTTAGAACAGAATCCTACCAATGAAATATGGCAGAAAGGAAAAAAATCCCTCTGGTTATCCATATTTTGACCTAGAGAAAAATATATTATGACAATTTTTGGAAAATGTTTTACAAGTATAAATCTTTTTTATAATTGCAAGTATATATAATTAATAAAAATTTACGTATGGCGATTTGTTAACACTGTACTTTCTTATATATTGACTTGTTTAGATTTGTGAAGGGGTTTAAGAAGGGGGAGAGTTAAGAGACTTTCCTAGATTAATGGAGTAACCCATGGTCATAGACTTAGTAAGTGTGAGAATAGGATTTCACTCCAAGTCTTTCTGACCCCCAGGCTATCCTGCCATCCATTATACTACGTGGCATTTCTGCTCATGTTACTAATTAAAAAACCAAATTCTACAAGAAAGACCTTTAATGTATTGGGTAGAATCTCATTCTAGAAAAACTTGAAAAGAGAAGCACAGGATATGAAAGTTACCATCTTTGCTAATAAAATTATAGTTCTTTCAAAGTTTCAAAGGTAAATATATGTATATGCATACACATATATGTGTAAATATATACATATACACAATACATACGTATATACATGTATATTTAGATAGATGTCTGTCTGTCTCTCTATTTAAAACCAAGCATTTTATCCAAATAGTCTCAGGGTACAACACAAAATAATTTGAAATAAATGAGTTAAATATGAGTAAAAATTTAAATATTCTGTGATGAAAAAGCATGAAATGTTATAACTACAAAGAGGAGCTATCATTTTGCTTCTGTTTTGGACTAGAATAAACATGCAGAAAGTTTGAGAGATACTTCCTTCTTTTTCTTCCTTGCCCTTAAAATGTTCTTATAAATAAGTTTCAGTTACTATATCATAGAGTACTTGGATGCTATCTAAAGCATTAGGAGAGATTTATGCATTTATCCTGTCATTTGGATTTTGAACAAATATTAACCCATTTAAAGTAGGACTATGTTGATACTTTGGAAGAACACTTAGATCTTCCTTATATTTTCTACTGAAAAGGATAAACTTAAGTGTCATCACAATAGGAGAAAAATGTATAAGGAGATTGTGTAGGTAGAAGAGGACAATTTAGCAGATGCCAAACAAATATGTCATTCGTTCCAACAGTAGGCTACAGTGCTCAAGGTATTTAAGGAAAGAATGTGAAGCTTGTAGATTTTGAGAACATTGGCCAATACAGATCTACATTTGGAGACTGTTGGAAGGACAGAGTGAAAGTAGGAGCAGAATGTGTATTTGCTGTATGGTTGTGCTCACCTCCAAACCTCTTCCAGAAATGCTGAGTGGAGTGTGTGGGCTCCGAGTTTTTTGGGCATGTGTTGATCACTGGTTGTATTCATTCACCACATGGGAACAGATGCATTTACACTATAGGATTTGGTTTGATGAATACCTGTCAGGGACATTGAAAGCTCCATCCTGGATGAGACGTTTGATAAGATTCATCCGTGATGAGACAGCCCTCACTGGGAACAGCTAACATGTTCATTTGTTGTTATTACTCCCCTACTCCAAAATTCCTTGTTTCTGTCAAGAACACAACCATTCTTGTACAGTTTACAACCTTGGAGTTTTCCTCAATTCCCAGCTCCTCTAAAACCAAACATAGAAGTGGTTGTTAAATATTGTACATTCTGCCTCCACAATATCTCTCCCCTCTTTTCCTCTCTATGTACCCTGACACCAACCTAGTTCTAATCCCCATTATCTCTTGCCTGGATATTACAGTAGCCTCTCGAGTTGATCTTCCAGCCTCTTGTCTCCTTCTCCCTTCTCATTCACAGAGGGATCTTCCTGAAACAAAATGCTAATCTTGTTAACCCCCTTGCTCTGCAGGCTTCAATGATTGCCTATTACCTCTAGAATTAAATACAAATACTTTTCTTTCTTGGTTAAAGCCCTTCACAAACTGGCCCCAGCCTACATTTTTCATCCTATCACATATTATTATCCACACTTTCAGTGACCATGCCAAACTATTTTACCCCATTGCTTTTGCAGGGGGTTTGCACTTACCTGGAATGCTGTTCCTTCTCACTTGTGTGTCATAGAATCTCTGGTTTCCTTCAAAATTCTCAAAGCTGTCATCTACTGGAAGCCTGTTACTTCCTTTCCTTTCAGTTGTTTGTACCTCCCCCCTCCCACTACACACATACATATACACACACACACATACACACACACACAGCATTTTAGTACTAAAAATTAGCTACCTGGAACACTGTAAGGTTCCTTGATTTTCTTCAGTCCCAAGATTTCCTGACTCCAAGGCTGGCTTTATATCCATTGGGACACAGTGTTTTTCATCGATGTTATTATTGTTAATAAAATCCCCTGAATTGTTGCTGTTACTGTTAACCAAACCCTACTGTGATACTTCTTTACGTGATGGAAGTGATCTTTGGCTTCTAAGTGCCATGCCTGTGGAGCTCAAGCTCTGGTAAGTCCTACCAAAAGCTCAGCACATGGACCTAGCAACAGATTTTGTGTCTGTTTACTAAAGTCATGGGAACAAAGGATTCAAGGTCAAGGTTGGAGATGGAGGGAGCATTGGTTAACTGTAGGAGCTAGATTGGAAAGGGAGGAAAGGGAAAGGGAGGCCAGACCTGGAATTGTAGACTGTGAAAACAATAAATGCTAGAAGGATTAGAGGTCTCTGTGAGGATAAAGTGGAGGTTTAGGAAGAGTGAGGCAAAGAGAGAGAAAAGGAGAGGTTATGATCAGGAATTTCAGGGTTCAAGGTCATGGAAGTAGTGCTGCTGAGGCCTGAGGTGTGACTACACCTGTGGGGAACTAAGATAGAATGAAGAATTTTAGGTTAATCAGAAAGTAGTTTTTCACCTCTAATCCCTTATGATCAAATTAATTTCTTCGGAATGTCATTTTAGTAACTTATGATGATAATTAAATCAGTCCAATTCCAGATGGGTAATTTTTTTTTTATTGTGGCGGTTGGACCTCAGCTGAAAAGCTTAAGCTTAGATGATTGAAGCTCTTAACAAAAAGTGCCCTCGTAGGAAATGAGTAACACTTTTTTGAATATTTATTGTGTGTTTAGCATTGTGTTGTAAGTTCTTTGTTTTGCCATTCCATTTAGAAGTCCAGAATAAAATAAGTACCTTTGTCAACAGAACTGCAGAACCCTTTTAAAATTGTTTATGATATGACTTACCTCTGAAGTTTTTAGTCACATTTAAAAATACATAGTAGAAGTATGATCTCTGTCCTCAAGGATCTTGCTGTGAGAACAGTAATCAAAATATTTCTTCCCACTGCTACTGGAAAAGGAGTGAAAATTTGCTTCCTTATGGCTTTACTCACAATCCCTGTGACACCCCAGACCAAAATGCCCTTTCCTGGCCACCACTTCCCTATATTTGCTGTCTCCCCATGTCAAGCATAAATTCCTAATGGACAGAGACTATCTTAACTTTTGTATTTATAGACCCAATGCATAGCACAGTGCCTGCCTGGTATGTTAACACAGCAAACAATTAACAATGGAAAGTAGAATATGAAAATAGTATCAAGTTGTATCTATTTGTAGAATTGTGTTTTGTGTTCGAGAAATTCAGATGAGAGAGATTTAAAGTCATCATAGTACTCGGTCTGAGTCTAGAAGGATCAGTAGGATTTGGTAGAAAAGATTGTAGTTCCATTAAGCTGACATTTAAAATAATTATATATGAGTCCATCGTTTAGTTCCTTCATCCCAAAATAATGAGGTTGACTTTTGTCTCTGACTTGAGGGTAAAGGTCTCTGAACTGACTGACACAAGACTCAGGAATTCTGCTCCATTTTGGAATGTCCCTGGGATTCAGCCCTGGGTCATCCCTGAATAGGAGAGGGATCTTGTAGGTTAAAGATGAACTGGCCCTGGTCTTTTTTTTTTTCCAACTAACACTTTCTCCTGGAATCCAGTATATTAAAGATGAAGTGACCCTGGTTTGGGCCTAAATTAGGCCACTATCAGTCTATGATTAAACCTCCAGACCTAAGTAATCGTCATGAGCATAAACCGTTCTTTTAATACTTGTTTACCCTCTCATACCACAAGAGTATACTAGTAGTGTGATGTGAATGAAACTGTACATACGCAAAATAAGTCTGTTTGTAGATGGAATGGAAAGCTGAATTTTCCAGGACAGATAACAGTCTTAGAAACAATGAGAATAAAAATGACAACATTTTTTTTAAAGAAAATGAAGCGTGTCTTGAAGAAAAATAGAGATGTCTATTCCTTTTCTTACCGTTATCATTTGCAGTATATAGAATGCATTGTGCACCTTCATATAAAGAGCTATAGCTATTTTGTCTGTGATTTTTAAAAATATTGACAAAAGAAACAGTGCTGCTAACAAACATTCATGAGATTTTATTCATTGTATTAAATCACTGAAATTCCTGTTTTTATCAGAGAACAGCACATTGAAGATAAGCCTATCAAGGAAGAAAGTGAAGAAGGGATAAAAAGTGAAGTGAGAACTCCAAATCAAGCCAAAGGTAACTATGACATTCTTATATTCCTGACCTATTTTTATAACATTGATTTTATATTGATTATCCTAAATACTAAAACTGAATTTCTAAGATTATTTCCATAATGAAATATAAAATCAATTTGATTATTGCCATCAGTCAGTAATTAGTTACACATTAAGTATATTTGGTGATATTTCATTACACAGATTTAATTTTACTGTAGGTCAGATCATACCTACTGACATGTAATAACTACACTCATAATAAGCTTGGTATATAACTTCAGAGAGATGTAAAATGTTATTAGCCCTTTCCCCCACCAGGGCCAGTGTTATAAAGTAACCTCCTTTTTGTATCTTCTTCTATATTTTAAAAACTCATCTCTTAAATATTTTCTATATTTTTTGAAACAAAAGCAGCATCTCAGTTCAGACAATATCAGTTCCACTTCATTAAAACAAATCTCTCGAGTGATTCATGCTGTAACAGTGAGAGAATTCTGTATTTTAAATTGTGCTGGATTCAGTTTTAAAGACCTTTGACTTTTAAATTGCTCATTTTTAATTTTAATTTTTTAAATTTTTTTATTATTATTTAATATATTTAGTTTTCAGCGTTGATTTTCACAGGAGTTTGAATTACAAATTTTCTCCCCATTTCTACCCTCCCCCCGTACTCCAAGATGGCGTATATTCCGGTTGCCCTGTTCTCCAGTCAGCCCTCCTTTCTGTCACCCCACTCTCCTCCCATCCCCTTTTCCCTTCCTTTCTCGTAGGGCAAGATAAATTTCTACGCCCCATTGCCTGTGTATCTTATTTTCTAGTTGCATGCAAAAACTTTTGTTTTTGTTTTTGAACATCTATTTTTAGAACTTTGAGTTCCAAATTCTCTACCCTCTCCTCTTCCCACCCACCCTTCCTAAGAAGTCAAGCAATTCAACATGGGCCACATGCCTATCATTATGTATAACCCTTCCACAACACTCAGGTTGTGAAACACTATATTTTGCTTCTTCCTAACCTATCCCCCTTTATTGAATTTTCTCCCTTGACCCTATCCCTTTTTGAAAGTGTTTGTTTTTGATTACCTCCATGCCC
>JAQQSZ010011671.1:0-12192 GCA_028646595.1 Phalanger gymnotis | reverse complement strand
TTCCTTCCTTCCTTCCTTCCTTCCTTCCTTCCTTCCTTCCTTCCTTCCTTCCTTCCTTCCTTCCTTTCTGTTCAATGATGAGTGGGGAGTGGGAATGAGACAAAAATGCTATTAATTGGAAAAATAATAAAATTAATGAAAACCAACCACAAAGGCCTCCGATGCACAAAGAGTTTCCACAGTTAGGTACCCTTGACTTTCTTTAAGCGCCTGAGCCTGTGAGGCTGCCTTGTAAAGAAACTGTAGCTAACTAGCTTCTGCCACCATGGCCACAGCCACAGAGAGAGGGGCTAGTCTCCACTGAAGCCAGCGTCTCTAGGCAGAGGCAGATGACTGTTGTTTTAAAAGTTTCCTGTTTGACTTGGGCCGGAAGGTGGAGGCAGCTAAAGTTCTAGAGAGCGGAAAACTATTTAGGAGTCCTATAGCTGGTATTTTTCTTTTTCTTTTTTTTATTATTAAGATGGATTTAACCTGCAGGACTGTAAACACTGGAGCAAAATTCTAAAGGGAATGGTAAGTAGTTTCAACTATCCCAACCTGGTTTTACTATGCAATTTTCAGGTACTCTGGTTTACACAAACCATTAGTTCTAGCTAATTTAAAGTAGTGGAAGCTGCCACTTTATTTTCTCACATCTAGCACTTTTCTTTCAAACTACAGTCCCATGAACAGTTAATCACATATTTTCATTGCACATTGAAAAGTGACTATCACGACAAGGCATTCTCAACGCTATTTGAGAAATTGACTTGGATTTTGGTTGTACCCCAGAATTTCCTTCGCATTACGAGACACCGATACAAAACTGCTGTAATGATCCAATTTCATTGCAATATCGGGAGACTTTTCCATGGCCATTTGTTTGTGTGTGTGTGTGTGTGTGTGTGTGTGTGTGTGTGTGTGTGTGTGTGTGTGTGTGTGTGTGCATGCGCGCGCATGTAGAGGGACTATATAACCAGCTAGCTGTTTTATCCTACATGATTGCAACATTCAAAACCTTATAGATAATTGTGCATTAATAATCGGTTATTAGTATTTTTAAGAGACCACCTAGTCCACTGTGCTTTTCATTATAAAGCAGTTTGTTTGACAGAATAGAGTTGATTTTCAGTATTATGGCTGAAAAGGGAGGCTTCTTTCCTATGAACGCAATTTTGTACCAATTCTTTCATATTGCAAACAATGTACCCACGATGTGCTAAAGCTGAAAATTGCAGGCACTGTGATATAATGCTTAGAATGCTAGATTTGGACTTAGAAAGACCTGGATTTAAATCCTGTTCACAGTAATAACTTCCTATGTGATCATGGGCACATTTGCAGTTTCTGCCTCAACTGATAAAATAAAATGATGTGACTTTAGTGAAAATCTAAAATTGCTATCTGAACCTAGTAGAATATAAATTGATTGAGGGCAGAGATTTTTTCAGTTTTGTTGTATTACCAGTGCCTAGCATGGTGCCTCACCTCTAGAATGGGAACATTTAATGCGAATAAGACCTAGAATTTATATTGCACTTTAAGATTTGCAAAGCACTTTACAAATGTTATCTCATTTGCTCTTCATGAAATCCCTGCGATGCAAGTGCTACATTATTTCCATTTTCCTAATGAGGAAGTTAAAGCAGACAGAAGTTGTGCCTTGCCTAGAACAGGGTGGTGTTGTTCAGTAGTTTTGCTTGTATCTAACTTTTCATGACCCCTATTTGGGGTTTTCTTTAAGAAATCTTAGTGGTTTGCCATTTCCTTCTCTAGCTCCTTCTACAGATGAGGAAACTAAGGCAAACAGGCTCAAGTGACTTACCCAGAGTCACACACCTATTAAGTGTCTGAGGCCAGATTTGAACTTAGGAAGATGAGTCTTTCTGACTGTAGGCCCAAAATTCTATCCTCTGTGCCACTCAGCTGCCCTAGTCAGTTTTATTTAATAATATCAATATAAAAGCATGCCCATGACACATTCATTTGACATGTCTAGGTCCAGAAAATGTACCTGGATAAATAATCACCAATTCTAGTGACTTCCCCTTCTTTACCTTACCTGCTTACATGGAATTCAAGGAGTAAAAAGAAATCTGGAATAACTTTTACACCCGAATTCCAGAATCTTTGGTTATGAAGTATGCAGGAGTTTTATTGCCTGGCCACGGTGGGTTAATTCAAATTAGGGGTGGAAGTTTAAAAAACAGAAAATAACAACAACCAATCAACCATTTAGAAAGGTTTCTTCCACCCTTGACTGTTTCTTATTAATGTGTGAGATGGAGTTTTGAGAATAGATAAGTTGGTAAAGAAAGATAAGAGTTGAAGGGTGCTTCGGAGAATTTCAGTAATGCCTGACTGAGTATAAACTTACCCATGCAAGCCCAGTATATCTACAGGATTGGCCTAGACACCACTACTAAGTTTTAGCTCTGCATCCCATCCAACTATCCTACTAACTCCTCCCCTCCCCCAAACTCCTTTCCACCTACCCAGAACAAAACTCCCTTCCTTGGTCATCTCTTTATTTATGTGGCATCTCCTCCTATTGGAATGTAAACTCTTTGAGGGCAAAACATTTTTAAAATCTTTTTTTTTGCCCAGTGCACGGCACATAGTAATCACTTAATAAATGTGTTTTCATTCATTCACTCATCCAAGTTTTAGTCAACACTATTCTAAGTATAAATGTAACAGCTGCTCTGTGAACCAGTCAAAAACCGCCCAATGATTCTATAACATCTCAAATAGAGTTTATATGTTAAATATCCTCTCAGAAACAAACATGAGAAAGCATACTAGAAACTTGTTAGCATTTGGTGTCCAGTTTTCTAGTTTGGAAGATTACATTCATTAAATAACAAGACTGAAAAAGATTGTTGATTGATTCAGCTAAAAGCGTATCAGCTCCAATGTATGCCTGGAAATCATATCAGCATATTCTGTGACTTTTAATGAGTCAAGACGGGGCTATAATCCTTCCAAGAGGGGCAAATAATGGAAATTATATTTACAGCAACCTCTATACTTTGACAGTTCTGCAAAATATTGTTTCCCAGGGTTAGTTAGTGTTCCTGAATCTGATGGGCTGTTTATACAGGAAATAGGATTAGAATGTACCCTGTCCATTCAACCTATATCCAACAAGCTCGTTTTAATTTAAAATGACTAATTGAGACAATAAAATATTGGTTGGGCCCGGGGATGCATAAAAGCAGAGGAAACTTTTTTTCTACCATAATCACATTTCTGCATATAAAGATGGCATGTTTCAATTAGAGAAGGAAGAGTTTAACAATTTCTGTCTCTTTTTGAAAGGTGCTATCCTTTGTGGAGAATTTTATCCTGGTTTGGGTAACTAGTGGAGACAGGTGTTTGCACTTAATGGAGACAAATAGTTATTGCTATGTGTGATATTTCAAAGAGTGCTTTCGAGACGTGAGTTATTGTACTAACTGCAGAGTGGGATGTTTTGCCACAGAATAAGATAGTTATCTTCCCCACAGGATACCAGTTAGGGACAATCAAAACTTTACATGGCTTTGAATTACACAATAAAAAATGTTTTCGCTTTTGATAATGGGTAGATGTATCAAAAATGAATATGATATAAATCAATTATAAATAAGAGTATAAATAAAACTTTTTTCTTCAGTTTTAACAATGCAGGAGCAGAATTCCAGATACTGCTGAAATCAGTGTAGGTGGCAGTCTGAGTCAGAAACCCATTGACTCTGAGTGTGTGCTTTTTGTTTATTAAGAATTCCCTAAGTAATTCATTTTTATCAACTCATTAAAGTAATTGAAGTGTATGGAAGCCTTAAGGAACTTACAGATTTAAAAGAATGAAGGACAGTCAATGAACTTCAGAGCAGAAGGTTGTTGAGCCCTGGATACTTTAGATTTGCTGTCCTAAGACTTCCAAGTCCAAACACTGGATTCCTCTCAATGTTTTGTAATTGATGTGAAATGTTATCCAATGAAAGTGGCATAGTAGCCAGTAACAAATAAAAGGAAAGTATATTGAAGTGAGAACGAGAATCAACCTAGCATCTATTCTGTTTTGTTAATAAGGTTATGGATGCCACATTAAATGGTGAACCTAAACTGAAATATCAATGAATGCTACATTAGAAAGGAAAAGAAATTTCTTAATTCTCTTGATTACTTATTACATGTGACAAGACATGGTATGCCTGAACATATTCAGGTAACGAATACATTTGTTTCATTTAAGCAATG
Organism: Phalanger gymnotis; assembly: GCA_028646595.1. NCBI lineage: Eukaryota > Metazoa > Chordata > Mammalia > Diprotodontia > Phalangeridae > Phalanger > Phalanger gymnotis. The sequence goes on along the minus strand of JAQQSZ010011671.1, from coordinate 7,968 downwards.
GCTTTTGACTTGGTTAGGGTACCAGAATCTTTTCTCTCTTAGGTATTCCACTAAAATCCAACTCTAATGCCTAATCAGGGTGTGGAGGACTAACCAGTACTAACCAGTCTGACAGGTCCCACTAAATTGGGAATCTATTAGCAAAGAGTTAGGGTGCATGACCATAGCTGGAGGAATTCACTTGACATTCATTTCAGAACCTTCATTAACATTCGATTTAGGAAAATAGTATTTATATTTTTATATCGATTTTGATGCTGGTGTACTATTGTCAGACTCTTTTGCAAAACTTAGAGAGTAGCATGTAAGAGAACAGGAAGATATACATCTAGATAAGTTCTGAGATACTTATAGTGATTGGCCATGACCATTTGTCTTCCTTCTGAATGCATTGGTATTATAGGTGGTCCTGATTGCTTATCTCCGGGAGACAAAGGCAGACCAAACCTTGTTTGGTGTTTCTACACTCCTACATATGTGTACCTGTATTTAAAAGTCAAGGCAGCTAGGTGTTGCTGTGGATACTGGGCTTAGAATCAGGAAGAAATCCTCATGAGTCCAAATCTGGCCTCAGACACTTCCTAGGTGGTGACCCTGGGCCAGTCTCTTAACCCTGTTTGCTTCTGTTCCTTATCTGTAAAATGACCTGGAGAAGGAAATGGCAGACCACTCCAGTATCTCTGCCAAGAAAACCCCAAATGAGGTCACAGAGATTCAGACACAAATGAAAAATGACTTAACAACAAATTTCAAAGTCAGGCACCATTATCTGGAACCAAGATGCAGAGGATATCAAAGAGGAAATCTGAGCAGTGATAAATTCTCCAAAGTCTGCCTATGATTCATGTCTCTGATTTATTTCAACTCAATAACCTTTTATTAAGTGGCTATCATGTACAGGTACTGGAAATATAAAGATAACTATCAATAGTCTATGTCCTCAAGAGGTTTATATCCAACATGGAAGAAATAACATATATACCGATAAGTAAACACTAAGTAATTTAGAAGTAGAGAGGACAAGTACTGCCAAGTAAGAGGTCAGGATCAGGAAGAGATTCATGGAAGAAGATCCATTTGAACTGACCCTTGAAGGCAGCTGCCTGCCTAAGCTTTTAAGAATAGTCAATATGTGGACATTTCCATAGCAGAAGGCTATGAGGATGGGTCCAGCAACAGACTCTGTGCCTGGGGGTCTGGTTGTTAGCCACTTGGTGGTGATTAGTTTTTCAGCCATAGCAACTCAAAGATTATCTACTAAGGCATGGACCAACTGTAACCTATGACTTCACCCCCATCAAGCATTCTAAGCCACTTGTGCCCTCTTAGCGACTTATCCTTTCCATGCAGAAACTGTTACTTGCTTAAGAACTCGTTGTTCAATTGGGTTTTCTTATCATATACCCTTCCCTCCACCCTCTCCCTCCCCAGCCCAGTATAGGACAGAGAGGAGGGAATTTAGTATATGGAAAACAGAAAGCAAAATTAAGCAAAACCCTTCTATCTGTACACGTTTTAACTTGTCTGAGAATGTTTGCCTTAATACCAAATCACCTCCTAATTCAACATTTTGCCTCATTCCCTCTCATTCATTCATTAAGCATTTACTACACACCTGCTATGTGTCAGCCACTTTTCACTCTAGTACTGCATGTTACAAACACTCTATTTAAACCTCTTTGCCTTCAGAGGGCTTCAATAAACAGATTCATTACTTTGGCTTGATACCCAGACAGAACCATTGCCTCCCAAACTCTCTAGTCTCCTCCCCTATCTCCACATGCTGAAACGATTCTCATTCACAAGGTTCTCTCTCACCCTCTCATTCATATCATTATTCTTCACTGACACTGTTATTCAGTTACCAAAAACTAACTGCTCTTTCCTCCATCACACACAGCTGGGATTTTGGGCAATATCTATAACTTCTCTGAGCCTCAGTTTCCTTGTCTATAAAAATGGGATGAACCTATCTCATAAGGCTAATGTGAAGAGAGCCCTTCTTATAATGTTATGAAGTGTTAAATCAATGTATTATTATCATTACTACTACTATAAATGAAAGCTTGTTTTTCCCTATTTCCCTTCACAGATTTCAGAATAGCCACAATTGAACAGTTTCTCAAATTTTGAGCTGCTGTTTTCTAACTTCAAAAGTTTTTCTGCAGCCAAAGCTCAATTTCCTACAATTGACCCTGAACAGGAGGAACAAGAGACAAAGTGTGCCATAAATGTTCACCAAAAAGGAATTTAACACCTATGTAAGTGGAGAGTGACTTAGAATTTAGGTTTTCTTTTATAGGCTCGTGGAAAAACTAATTTTCTAAACCAGTTGCTGAACACAAAATGAAATAGAGAATCATTTTGTAAAAAGCAACCCCATTTTTAGTCATAAGTAACAAATACATCAGAAAGCAGATGAATGACCAAAAGATGAATACTGAGTTTCTTGTGAAACTAGATTCAGTTAGATTGTTTACAGAAGCAGTAGCTGATAACAAATCTCAGGATATTGGCAACTTATACTGAAATCATCATGACTGCCCTCTGGTTAAGCTCGATTAGGAAATAGGTGGGCACAAGCAGAGTATGACAGTGTTATATGAGCATGGGATACTCAAAGTCAGGAAGACCTTAGTTCTGATCCTGTCTCATGCTTACTAGCTATGTGAATCTGGGCAACGCACTTAAATTCTCTTCCCCCAGCTTCCTCATCTGTAAAATGAAGGGATTAGACTAGCTGTCCTCTGAGGTATGTTCTAGGCATATACTTTTTATGTCTGATTCTAGGGAAATGAAGGTTGTTTGCAACTCATGCTGTTACTTCTGTTAGAACTGGCAAAAAGAGGCATTAATATTTCAGCACCTATGTGGCAAGAATCAGTGTCCTTCAGTCACGAGACCTTTGCATTTCTGTGATGAATGAATGGATGCAAAAACATTTACCAGGCACTTACTATTTGCAAAGCACTGGGGAAATAAATAATATCATGTAGAGTTTTTCTGTTGTCTCCAGCTTGATCTCTAGCATTCTTTGGGAAGAGGAATGACACCTTCCATTCAATGATGACCACTAAAACCCTACATATCGCAAAGATTCTGAACCCCTTTGGATCATTACCCAAACCCCATTCCCTACTAAATGATTCCTTAATCCATTCCTTTTGACCCTCTCACCCCAAAATTCCAACCAAATACCATCCTCCCCTTCCTGTACTCTCTGTAATGCCTATTCCATAAGCGCCAGACTTATTTTCATCCTAAATCTTTTTCTTTTTTACTCATATCCTCTGGCTATTATTGAAACCTGGCTTCCCACTGGTGACACACCTTCTCTAGCCACCCTTTGTAGTATTGGCTGCCCCTTCACTCATTCCCTTCAGTTCACTGGTTGAGGTGGGGGATTTGGAATGCTTCTTGCTCCCCATTGCCACATCCAGGTTCTCTTCTTATCTCCATCATACAATAATCTCTTCTCTCTTGAGGTTCACATTATTTATCTCTACCATCCAAACATCAACCTGGTAGCTATTATCTGTAGACCTCCAGGTCACTTCCCTTCCTTACTTGATGAGTTTGGTACATGGCCCACATTTTTCACCTCCCCAACTCTTTCATATTGACTCTCCCTCAAACATTCTAGCACCCAGTTCTTCAATCTACTTAACTTCCAATGAGTTATTCCTCCACCTCAGACCCAATACACACAAAGATGGTCATATTATTTATCTTGACATCACCTGCAAATGTATAATCTCCATGTTCATGAATTTTAAAGTGCCCTTATCTGACCACAACCTATTGGCTTTCCATCTTTCCCTCTGCCTTCTCTTACCAAACTTTACCCTTCAACCATACAGTGACCTCCAATCACTTACTCCCAGGGGCAATTCTTTTCCTATCCATCTCTGCACTAGCCATTTTTTCTTCCTTTCCCCATTTTGATTACTTGGTAAGCCAATTCAACTTTATACTATCCTCTTCTCTTGAGTACCTAGCCCCATTTATTTCACCAATTGCATTCTCCTAAACCTTAGCCTTGGATACTTCCCATCACCCATTCCCTTTGTTCCTATACACATGGTGCTGAATGAAGGAGGGTAAAATCATGCAACTGTTTTGACTGAGTTCATTAGGAATTTGTTACACAACCTCAGCTGGGCCCTCACTGCTGCTAACCAGTCTTAAAATACCTCCCTCGTCAATTCACTATCCTATTTCCACAGCAGTTTTTCCATACTTTTTCATCCCTGCTGAAACCTCCCAAGTATCCCCCTCCACCCATCCTCTCAACTGAGAACCTTGCTTAATACTTTATGGAAAAAATTGAGGCCATACATTGTGAACCCCATCTTCTTCCTTCATCCTCACTTCATATCACTCATATGGCTTCTGCCATTATTTCCTCTTTCACCCATGTTTCAGATGATTGAGTAGCCTTACCTTTACCAAGGCTAACCTTTCTACCTGTTCAAGTGATCCCATTATACTCCATCTCTTTCAACAGATTTTCCCCTCTATAATCTCAACTCTATCACTTATTTTCAATCTCTTTCTGTTTACTGAGTTCTTCCCTTCTACCTACATACACATGCATATCTCCCCCATCCTCACAAAACCCTCACTTAATCCTTTTATCCCTCCTATGATTCTATATCTCTTCTCTCTTTTGTTCTATATCTCTTCTTACATCTTCTATATCTTATATCTTCTATATATCTTCTTATATCTTCTATATATCTTCTATATCTCATTCTATATCTCTTCTCTCTTTTTGTTTTCTCCTTGAAAAGGCCATCTACAATTGGTGCCTCCACTTTCTCACTACTCACTCTCTCCCTAACCTATTATAATCTGGCTTCTGCTCTCTCCACTTAACAATGATATCAAATCCAATGGCCTTTTTTTCAATCCTCAGTCAACCTCAACATTTCTACATCCTTTGATCATCTTGTGTTGATCATCTTCTCTAACTTGACACTCTCTTCTCACTAGGTTTTTTGGACACCAATTTCTCCTCTTTTTGTACAGCAATTTCTCTTACCTCTCTGACTGCTCCTTCTTAGTTCTCTTGGTGGATTCTTATCCAGATCATATCCTCTAAGTGTCGGTTTCCCTCAGGATTCTGTCCTGGGCCTTCTATGCTGATAGTTCTCAAATCTATCTCTCTTGCCCTAACCTTTCTGCTGGCATCCAATCTTGAATCTCTAACTGCCTTTGAAACATCTCAAAGCTGAATGTCCAGTAGACATAGAGATAGGGGCTAGAGTACTACATGTGAGGAACAACAAGCAGGTCCATTTTACTGGACTGCAGAACACATTAAGAATAATATTAAATAAGATGGAAAGGTAGTTTGGAGTCAGCAAGTCAAGGGCTTTCAATGCCAAACAGAGGAGTTGGTATTTTATCTAACAGGAAATAGAGAGCCATTGGTGTTTATGCAGTAGATAAGTCACATGGTCAAACCTGTGCTTTAGGAAAAAATCATTTTGGTGGTTGTGTGGAGAAGGGATTGTAGAAAGGATGACCTTGAGACAAGGAGAGAAACTGAGTCACTTGTGATGGTAAGGGTGAGAAGTGCTGAGGTCTTGAACTTGAATGGTGGCTAGATGAATCAAGGAAAGCAGACCATAAAAAAGATTTTGAGGGAGAAGACTCAACAAGAGTTGGCAACTGAGAAGGAATCAATGAAAAGTCTTAATGTCATCTTCTGTCAAATACCAATGAAATCTTATTTTTTAGGTCATCACAAAAGTTCTTCAGGAGATTCTATCAATCATTCATGATACCTAACACAGTTGGATTAGCCAAGGAACAGAGATAAAAATCATAGGTTGAATTGATTTGCAAGGAACTTTCAGTGAATGTGCTTTTTTCTCTCCTCAATTTTTGTAGTTGAGATCTAGTTTCAAATTATATTTCTCATATTCCTTTAGTGAAATACATACAGAGTGATTTGGATTTAAGGCATTGTAGAGAGTGAGGCTGGTGACTTTGTGCAGCTCTCCTTCACTTAAATCCAATTCACTTGCAAGTCATGGCATCAGCTTCCTGAAGTCATGGTCCTCTCCCAGAATGATGGACAAACAACAACAACAGTGAAATATTTCTACCAAATGTCCTTCCAAAGCAACCAACAGTTATCCTGGGATCATACATTCATAGCTAGAAGGAACCTTAGCAGCCACTGAGTTCAACCCTCTCATTTTACAGATGAAGAAATTGAGATACAGAAAGCTAAGTGATTTTCCCAGGGTCAGATAGCTAATAAATGTCTGGGGTAAGATTTAAACCCAGTCTTCCTGACTTCAAGTTTGGCATTGTCTCTCCTACTCCACACTGCCTCTTAATGGAAGAAAGAATGATAGAGAAAACATGGAAAGAATGATCCTCTCTGCCCCTCATGGAGGTGATAAATTCAACATCAAGGTAGGGAAAGGAGCCAAATTGGCAACTCATTGCTTGGCACAATTTCTAGGACATAATAAACAATAAATGCTGTTTGTTCACTAGATTTGAATTGAAAAAGCATAAATCAAAGTGCTAAATTATAAAATAACAGTTCTTTTCCTTCCTCTGACTTTGACAGGTAAGCTGAGAAAAGAAACCCTTTAGTATATCTTCAGAGTTATATAATCATTGGACACAACCACAGACATATTGCTTCTGTGATGACTGACTTTGATAGACTTGGCTCTCCTCAGCAGTACAAGGTTCAAAGACAGCTCCAAAGGACTCATGATGGAAAGAGCTATCTACATCCTGAGAAAGACCTATGGAGTCTGAATGCAAGTCTCTCTCTTTTTTTCTCTTCTTTTTTGGTTTTGTTTCTTCTTTCTCATGATTCATTCCATTGGTCATAATTCTTCTTTACAACTTGACTATTGTGTAAATAAGTTTAATGAGAAGGTATATGTAGAACATATATCAGATTCCATGCCGTCTTGGGGGGGAAGGGAGGAGGAGAGAGAGGGGGAGAAAATTTAGAACTCAAAAAATGTGGAACTGAGTGTTGTAAATAAAAAATAAAAAACATCAAAAAATAATAAAAAATGAAAAAAATATAATCGTAATGTCATGAGAATTGCATTTCTTCTTTCTGGTTTCTTAGAATGGGTTGTAACCCAAAGAAGGAGCTGGATTAAAGAATGTGATTTACCTCTTCTTTCCAGAACAGATGAATTATGTCAAAATCCTTTAGGATATCACATTTCCTTAATAGAAATAAATAAAATCAGGTATGACCCACAGAGATATGATGATTCTTTTTCTTTTTCTGCAATAGTATTAATTTTCTGCTTCAGTCTTACGATTTCAGGTCTTTGAAAAAGGTTGCATAAACTATGCTTACTTTTACCATTGGAATGCTCCAACTTTGCCTTCATTTTTGTAATCTCAACACTATCTTGATGTGCTCATAACACAAGAAATGGAACTCTTCTTTCTGAAAAACAAAAACACACAAACAAAAAAAATACTGTCCACACCTGGGAGTTTACAGATTGGCAACTAACTAGTTACCCCTAGGCAATAAAATGGCTAATTTCTGAAAGTTTTACAAGAGAAATATTTTGGGCTGTGAAATGCCCATTGTGGGAGGAGTCTGAAACACTTTAAGATCCAGCCCCTAAGGAAATCATAATCAGAGGGGAGGGAGTCAGGAAGTGAGCAATAACTAATATGAGGGGAGAAAGATTGGATGTACCAGATTTCAGGAAGAAGGAAATTCAAAGACTTTGAATACAACCAGATAAAGCAACAGGAAAAATAATAACAACAGAAGTAAATATGGCTTCTGGATCTAGTAAAAAAAATTCAATAAACAAATGAAAGGCAGTTGGGTGATAAAGTGGTTAGAGTGCTAGGTCTGAAGTTAGGAAGACTTCTTTTCCTGAGTTCAAATCTGGCTATGTGACCCAGAGCAAGTAATTTAATCTTGTTTGCCTCAGTATCCTCATTTGAAAA
>JAQQSZ010011670.1:0-12193 GCA_028646595.1 Phalanger gymnotis | reverse complement strand
GTCTTTTCATCAGGAAAGTCTAGAAGATCCTTATTTCATTGAATGTCCATTTCCCTCCCCTGAAAGATTATGCTCATTTTCACTGGGTAGTTGATCCTTGGTTGTAATCCAAACTCCTTTGCCTTACAAAGTATCATATTCCAAGTCCTCTGATCTTTCAATGTAGAAGCTGCAAGGTCCTACATAATCCTGCCTGTGGTTCCATGGTATCTGAATTGTTTCTTTCTGGCTGCTTTTCTCCTTGATCTGGTAATTCTGGAATTTAGCTATCATATTCCCTGGTGTTTTCAGTTTGGGATCTCTTTCAGGAGTTGATCAGTGGATTCTTTCAATGACTATTTTACCCACTGGTTCTAGTACCTCAAGGCAGTTTTCCTTGATGATCTCTTGAAAGATGCTGTCCAGGCTCTTTTTGTTCATCATTGTTCTCAGGTAGACCAATAATTCTTAAATTATCTCTCCTGGATCTATTTTCCAGGTCAGTTGTTTTTACAATGAAGAATTTTACATTTTCTTCTATTTTTTCATTCTTTCCATTTTATTTGGCTGATTCTTCATGTCTCATAGAGTCACTAGCTTGCAGTTACCCAATTCTAATTTTTAATGAATTGTTTTCTTCAGTTAGTTTTATTACTTGCTTTTCCACTTGGGCAATTGTACTTTTTAAGGAGTTATTCTCTTTGGTGTACTTTTTTTTCCATTTTGTCAATTGTATTTTTAAATTTTTCTTCTACCTCTCTTATTTGACTTTTAAAATCCTTCTTGAACTCTTCCAAGAAGGCTTTTTGCTCTTGAGACCAGTTCGCATTCCACTTTGAGGTTTCAGATGTGGATATATTGACCATGTTGTCTTCTCCTGAATTTGTGTTTTGATCTTTCCTGTCACCAAGATATTTCTCTGTGGTTGTTGATTTTTTTTTTTATTCTTCTTGCTCATGTTGTTTGCTTTGTTTCTGGCTTTTAATTTTGATCTCTGTCTCTTGGGCCTAGGGGGCACTGTGCCAAACTTCTGGTGTTGGGGTCTAGGGGCCTGGTTATTGGTTTTCTGTGCTGGGTCTTCAGGTGCTTGCAGTTGTATATTGTAATGGTCTGATATTTTACTCAGTGCTGAGATGGAGATGGTGTGTGCCTGGTGTTGTTGCTTGCCTGCTTCTCCACCCTGGGGCTCAGGATCTTCTGCTGGTCCACTGAGGTGGGGCTTATTGCTAGCTTGTTTCAGTGTCTCCATTCCTGTGCTAGTCCCCTTCAGCCACAGCAAGAGGGAGCTTTCCCATTAATCCCCTAGCATACCAAGCTGGTGCTAAAAGACTGCCTGCCATCTTTTTGCTGGCTCCACTATTCCAGGATTTTTCCTGAGACAATATTCTCTGGGTTTTTCAAGGTCAGCAAGAGAGGGCAAAAGCAACTCACTGTTTACTCCACCATCTTAGCTCCCAGAAATTTAAATAGTTGACTTTCAAATGTTTATTCTGTGTGCTGATAGCCCCAGGAGTAGCTGCTGCCACTCCTGCAGGCCCTGCACAAGACTGCACTTCTCTCTCACCTAGTGCCAACAGACCCCCTTCCTGCACCAAGAGGTCTGGGAATCACCACCACTGCCAGCGATTCAGTCTGCTGTGGTCTGCTCCAGCCTCACTACAGTCAAGTCTGCGCTAGTGCAGCCTATGCACTACACTGTGCTTCTATCCTAATCTGGTGCAAAAGACCCTTCCTGTACACCCTGCAGGTTGTCTTGGACTAGAAGTCTGCTACACACTGTCTCCCTGTGGATTCTGCCAGTGTAGAATTTGTTCAAATTCACCCTTTAGAAGAATCCAGAGTTGATTGTGGGAGAGCTCAGGTGAGTCCCTGCTTTCATTCTACCATCTTGGCTCCACCCCCAATTATCATAACTATAAATGTGAATGAGATGAACTCACTCATAAAACAAAAGAGGATACCAGAATGGATTCAAAACTAAAATCCTACAATACGTTGTTTGCAAGAAACACATTTAAGGCAGAAAGATACACAGGAGCTGGGGCAGAATCAATTATACTTCAGCTAAAGCAAAGAAAGCAGGGATAGCAATCATGATCTCAAGAAAAGCAAAAACAAAAATAGACCTAATTAAAAGAGAAAAAGAAGGAAACTCTATCTTGCTGAAAGGTGCCATAAACAATGAAGTCATATCAATACTAAACATATATGCACTAAGTGGTATAGCATCTAACTTTTTGAAGGAGAAGTTGAATGAGTTACAAGGGAAAATAGATAATAAAAGCATACTAATGGGGGACATCAACTTTCTATTCTCAGAACTAGATAAACCTAACCAAAAAAATAAAAGAAGTTAGGGAAGTGAATAAGATTCTGAAAAGTTAGATATGACAGATCTCTGGAGAAAATTGAATGGGAATAGAAAGGAATATAGCTTCCTACACACACACACACACACACACACACACACACACACACACAAAATGACCATTAGGACATGAAAAGCTCACAACCAAATGCAGAAAAGCAGAAATAGAAAACACATCCTTTTCAGATCATAATGCAATAACAATTACGTTCAATAATGGACAATAGAAAGAGATTAAAAATTAATTGGAAATTAAATAACTTCATCCTAAAAAAAAATGGGTCAAAGAACAAATCATAGAAACAATTGATAATTTCATTAAAGAAAATGACAATAATGAAACAACATACCAAAATTTATGGGTTGCAGCCAAAGCAGTACTTAGAAGAAAAATTATATCTATAATTGTTTACATCAATAAAATAGAGAAAAAGCAGATCAATGAATTGGGCATGCAACTAAAAAAAATCAGGAAAGAACAAATTAAAAATCTCCAATTAAATACCAACTTTGAAATCCTGAAAATCAAAAGAAAGATTAATAAAATTGAAAATAACAAAAACATTGAACTAAAAAAACTAGAAGCTGGCTTTATAAAAAAATAAAAAATAAAAAAATCATTGGTTAATTTGATTTTAAAAAGGAAAGAACACCAAATTACTAGTACCAAATTTGAAAGGGATGAATTTGCCACCGATGAAGAGGAAATTAACACAGTTGTTAGGAGATATTTTGCCCAATTATACACCAATAAATTTGACAATCTAAATGAAATGGATGAATATCTACAAAAATATAAATTACCCAGATTAACAGAAGAAGAAATAAAATACTTAGCCCAATCTTAGAAAAAGAAATTAAATATGCCATCAATGAACTTCCTAAGAAAACGCCCCCAGGTCCAGTTGGATTCACAAGTGAATTCTACCAAACGTTTAAAGAACAATTATTCCTAATAGTATACAAACTATGTGGAAAGATAGGTGAAGAAGAAAGATAGGTCCTACCAAATTCCTTTCACAACACAAATATGGAGGTGATACCCAAACCAGGAAGAGTGAAAACAGAGAAAAAAAAATTATAGACCAATTTCCCTAGTGAATCCTGAAGCAAAAATTTTAAATAAAATACTAGCAAAGAGATTATAGTAATATGTTACAAGGAACATATGCTATGACCAGGTAGGATTTATACCAAGAATGAATTGAGCACATCAATAACAAAACCAACAGAAATCATATGATTATCTCAACAGATGCAGGAAAAGCCTTTGACAAAATACAGCACCATTCTCATAAAAAAATAGAATGCATAGGAATAAATGGGGTCTTCTTTAAAATGATAGGTAAACTCTATCTAAAGCCATCAGCAAATATTATCTGTAATAAGGATAAGCTAGAAGTCTTTCCAATACAATCAGGGTGAAGCAAGGATGCCCATTATCACCTCTATTATTTAATATTGCACTCAAAATGTTAGCTATAGCAATAAGAGAAGAAAACGAAATTAAAGGAATTAGAATAGGCAATGAGGAAACAAAACTATCACTCTTAGATTATATGATGTTATACTAAGAAAATCCTAGAGAATCAACTAAATGAACTACTTGAAATTATTAACAACTTTAACAAAGTTGAAGGATGCAAAATAAACCCATTAAATTATCAGCATTTCTATGTATTACCAACAAAGTCCAGCAGCAAGAGACAGAAAGAGAAATTTCATTTAAAATAACTGTGGACAATATAAAATACTTGCCAAGAAAAACCCAGGAAATATATGAACACAACTATAAAGCACTTTTTACACAAATAAAGTCAGATCTAAACAATTGGAAAAATATTAATTGTTAACAAGTAGGCTGAGCCAATATAATAAAAAATGATAACTATATCTAAATTAATCTATTTATTCAGTGCCATACCAAACTATTAAAAAAATTATTTCGTAGAGCTAGAAAAAAATAACAAAATCCATCTGGAGAAGAAAATCTCAAGGATATCAAGGGAATCAATTGAAAAAAAATGTGAAAGAAGGTGGCCTAGCCATACCACATCTCAAACAATATTATAAAAAGGTAACTATCAAAACAATCTAGCTAAGAAATAGTGATGGATCAATGGAATAGATTAGGTACAAATTATATTATATTAAATAATCATAGTAATTTAGTATACAATAAACTCAAAGATCCAATATTTGACTCAATATTTGACAAAAACTGCTAGGAAAACTGGAAAACAGTATGGCAGAAACTAGGTACTGACCAAGATTTCACATTGTATACCAAGATAAAGTCAAAATGGGTACATGATTTACACATGAAAGGTGATACCATAAGCAAATTCAGAGACCACAGAATAGTTTGTCTGTCAGATTTATGGATAAGGGAAGAATTTAGGACCAAAGAAGATGTAGCAAGTATTACAAAATATAAAATAGATAATTTTGATTACATAAAATTGAAAAGATTTTGCACAAATAAAACTAATGTAACCAAAATCATAAGGAAAGTAGAAAACTGAGGGAAAATTTTTACAAGTATCTCTGAGAAAGGCCTTATTTCTCAAACTTGTGGATAACTGAGTCGAATTTATTAAAATGCCAGCCATTCCCCAATTGATAAGTAGCCGAAGGATAAAAACAGGCAGTTTTCGAAGAAATCAAAGCTATTTACGGTCATGTGGGAAAATGCCCTAAATCACTATAGATCAGAGAAATGCAAATTGAAACAAATCTTAGGTACCATCTCACAATTATCAGAGTGGCTAATATGACAAAAAAAGAAAATGTTGGATGTCGAACGAGATGTGGTAAAACTGGGATACTAACGCACTGTTGGTGGAGTTGTGAACTGATTCACCCATTCTGGAGAGCAATTTGGAACTATGCCCAAAGAACAATCAAACTGTTCATATCTTTTGATCCAACAATACCACTGTTAGGTCTATATCTCAAAGACATCCAGAAAAAAAAGGGAAAATGACCTATTTGTACAAAAATATTTTGTGGTGGCTAAGAATTGGAAATCAAAAGGATGCCCATCAATTGGGGAATGGCTAAACAAGTTGTGATATGTGATTGTAATGGAATATTATTGTACTATAAGAAATGAAAAGCAGGATGATTTCAGAAAAACCTGGAAAGACTTAGATAAACTGACGTATAGTAAAGTGAACAGATCCAGGAGAATGTTGTACATAGTAACAACAATATTGTTCGATGAAGAATTGTGAACAACTTAACTATTCTAAGCAAATAAAGATCCGAGACAATCCCAAAGGACTAATGATGAAGTATACTATTTGCCTACAGAGACAGAACTGATACTGATTGAAAACAAATTGAAGCATATTATTTTTCATTCTTCATTTCATGCTATTTTCTTTCTTTCATTTTTTTTCTTTTATTCGAGTATTCTTGTACAAAATGACTAATAGGGAAATATTCTACATTAAAAAAAAAACTACTACCTTAACTTACTCAGGAGAATGTAAGTGCCTTGAGGGTGGAAACTGATACATTTTTGTCTCTATCTCCAGCAACAGGACCAATGTCTTAAACATGCTTAAAAATATTTTTTGAATGAATGAATGAATCATTGAATGAACTCTTTCAAACCAGTGAGATATCACAGTGCTGCTTTTAGTATAGCGTGTAAGTAATTTTAAAAGCTTTTTTGGACAATTATTTGAATTTGTATTCTGCTAGCTCTCTTCTATCTTTGTAATGCTTCCTCTAATGTATAAATGAGGATTCTGAAATTAATACATGTTTCACTAGGGTGCCCATGGCATTACAGAGAAAAAAAATCTATTGGATTAGGACATATTAGACACACTATCCCCTTTCTATGCATTCATCCCTAGAATATTCCTTCAATTAAATTATCAGGTTCTGGTTTGTGGAGGAAAACAAAATGAAGGTAAGCAGCTGTCCTTCAAGATATCACTAAAATTCTTCTTTGGCAATGTTTTTGGCATGCACTCTAATCAGGGGATTACCTACTTCACAGACTTGGTAATAAGATATGGGGCTTTCTGACATATAACTCTATTCTTGCGTAGATTAATAATGACTGAAAGTCATCAAGCAGTATGTGGATGGGTAGAAAGAAAAACGAAAGAAAAGAGAGAAAAGGAAGGGAGGGAAGGAAGGAAGGAAGGAAGGAAGGAAGGAAGGAAGGAAGGAAGGAAAGAATGAAGGAAAAGAAATAAGAAAGGAGGAAGGGAGAAAGGAAAGAAGAGAGGGAGGAAAGAATGGAGAGAGGGAGAGAGGAAAATCATCAATAAATCATTAAAATAAACAATCAGTAAACACTTATTAAGCACCTACTTTTTGCTGAGCACTGTGCTAGGCACTGAGGCTACAAAAAGAGGCAAAAGAGAGACACTGCCCTTGAAGAGCTCATAATCTAATGGGGGAAATAACATGCAAACAAATACATACAAACAAGCTATGTACAGGGTAAATAGGAAATAACTAACAGAGTGAAGGCACTAGAATTAAGGAGGGGTTTGAAAAGGCTTCCTGAAAAGATGGGATTTTAGTTGAGACTGAAAGGAAGCCAGGGAAGTCAATAAGTGGAGTTGAGCATATAGAGCACTCCAGGTGTGAGGCACAGCCAGAGGAAATGCCCAGAGAAGAGAGGTGCTGTGTCTATGTCTTGGAGTCAACAGGAGGCCAGTGTTACTGGATCAAAGACTGTTCTGGGGAGTAAAATGTAAGAAAACTGGAAGGTAGAAGGGGGCTAGGTTATGAAAGACCTTGGATATCAGATGGAGGATTTAGCGCTTGAGGCATTGAATTATTGAATAGGAAGGCAACATAGTCAGCTGCGCTTTAGGAAAATCACTTTGGTGGCTGAATGGAGGATGAAGTGGAGCCTGAGTTGGACAGACCCACTTATCTGTACAGAAGAAAACCAAAAATAAGTTCAAAAGGGTATGCAAATGGAGAAAATTTGTTATTTTTTGGGTAAATTTAAAATATAATTTTAAAAAACTGTATGGAACATCCTTCCCATTTCACATATAATCCTCATTCTTTGTTTTCTTTAATATTGAAATGACCGTTGATGATTATCAATGATAAAAAGATGATTTAAATGAAAACGCAAACTTCTATTATTTATGAAGAAATATAGAATTGTTCATTTCTAGCACACACAGTAACATTAACTAAGACTAATAAAATCTTGTCAAAGTAGAGCTTTTTCAGTTTTAATTAATAAATTAGCCCATTGTATTTATGCAAGTAGTCGCTTGCATAAAGTATGTAAAATGATGTGCAAATCTTAACAGGCTATAGCCTGTTACAAGTTTCTGTAGTTGCTGAAAGTACTTTAAAACACTTTCTTAGATAGATAAAACATTTCCTTCCAGCACTCCCCACCATGTTTTGTTCACTTTACTCATTTGTTTAGGGAAAAAAAAAACCCTCCAGTTTGGGGTGGGGAGGTGTGCTATGTTATGTAAAGATCAACTCCAGTCCAGTCCAATGTGTGAAATATTCTAAGTTCTGAATTAGTGGAATTAAAACATTAAAGCATTCCCTGAACTGCAAATGTCTGTGGCATAACATCCTTGAAAATAAAGTTTATCATCTATGTTGCTATGGAGATAAGGAGACACTCAAACTTGATTTCCCAGAGCCTACCAGTTGATTACAGTTTTTTAACTTGGACTCCTGGAAGCATTTGGGGGCAGGAAGGGGGGACAGAAGAGGGTTACTGGGAAAGAGGAGACAGAAGGAATTATGTGGTGAGTTCAAGTGTTTGTGAGTTTATTCTCCATCTTAAAGCTATGAAGGCAGCAAGACTCGATGTGCCAGGTTCCAAGATGTGTGTTCTCTTCTGCCATCTTTCTCATACTTTGACCAGCTTAGGCTGCTGTTGTTGCTACTTTTATTCTTGGACCAACAGACATGAACAGAAAGACTTCTGAGAATGGAAACCTAGAGTTGGTGACACATCATTGTGTTCCTTCCCACCCTTTACCCTTCCTCCCTAGACTGAAGCAACTCCTATTAACTGTTTAAATCCTCTGGGTTTTGCAGCTTGCTCCTCCCCATGAAGAGAAATAGGAACTAATAGCAGAAATCAGTAAGCTCTGGTTTGCTTTCTACCCAAATAAGTTGTTCCCCTACCCTTGCCTCATCATCCTTCCTTGGATGTTGATCAGTTGTTTCAGTCCTGCCCAACTCTTCCTGACCCCATTTGGATTTTCTTGGCAAAAGTTACTGGTGGCTTATGCTGGGGGTGGGGTTGCTGGGGTGAGGCTTTGCTCCCTTACACAATCTGCTCACTTGCCTAGGGTGCTACAGGCTTGCAGGAGGGTGGGGCCTCTCTGGTGGATTGCCCCAGGCTTGGAGCCTTGCTGGAAGCCCCCCTACAGTGAGACTGGCTGCTGCCGTTGCTACCGCTCTTGGACTTCTCCCCTCCCACCCCGGTGAGACAGACCTTTGCTGCCCCACTGGGAAGCTGCTTCCCTGCCCCTACCTCAATTCTGAGGCAATTTTCTAGTTTTTTGGAGAGGAATTTGGGAGGGTTTCAGAAGTTTCCTTCCTCACTTTGCCATCTTGGCACAGGAAGTCCCCCAGTATAGTTTGTGTTGTACTCATCTTCCTGAGTACAAATCTAGCCTCAGACACTTAATAGCTGTGTGACCCTGGGCAAGTCACTTAACCTTGTTTGCTTCAGTTTACTCATCTATAAAAAATGAATTAGAGAAGAAAATGGCAAACCATTCTAGAATCTTTGCCAATAAAATCCAAATGTAAACAGATAACACTGAAACACCTGAACAACTGTAACAACAATGCTGCTTACAGATGCTGGAGGGTGTAAGACCAATAACAAAGCACATAGGAGGGCTGCTTTGATCTGCTTTTCTAAGGAAAGCAACTTTAAGGGGTTAACAATCTTATTTTAATTAAACATACATATATCATTTACTTAGTTCAGGGGAAAAGTTGGCACCCTGAACTTCAGAGAAAATATAAACAGAAATTACAAGCAGAAATTATATAAACAGAGTAAATAACACAAATCAACAGACAGGCTTCTAGCTGTCTGACCAAGACAATACATACATAGTTACCAGAGAGAGAGAAGCACCAACATCTGGGTTTTCAAAGGGGAGGAGTAGGAAGGGGGGCTCCTTAACAGCTGCCCAGAGTCTTGTCTGGCCAAACAGAAACACTCTTCCCATAAGTAAGTCTCCAAAACAAAATGCTGGCCTCAGAGCATATATACCCTGTTTAGGTCCCTGGGGCTTAGCACCTACTTGGCAAAAGGGTGTAGACCTGAGGCTTAGTGGGAAAGATCTCTAATCAAGACAAGCACCACATCACATATATTGTTTCCAATCAATGACTCTTGATTCAAAGACAAGACTCAAAGGCATTTGTTTGCCTTAGAGCTGAGAAGCACTCCAAAACAAAAAACAACAAAAAGTCCCATTTTGGTTGCCATTACAACAACAAAAACAAAATAGTTAACTTGTTAATGATCTTCATCTTAAAATCTTCTATCGTGCTTCCTAGACAGAGCTGCATTCATTGGTTATCACAGACCGAGCACCTCAACTCACTTGTTTCTCTTCCAACCATAAAACCTCCCATTCATGGTCTATCCAAGCCACCCTTGTCCTCAATTTGTACCATGGTTCAGGTTATACCCACAGACTAGTGGACTGTAGAGTTCTCCAGTCCAGTGTTCCAAGTTCAAGAATGGAGGGTGTATCTCTCCATTGCTGCTATTTTTCTCCTTTTACTTCTTTATCTCCTACCCTTGGTACTACCACCTGCCTCCTCTATTACTTCCACCTTAGCCAGTCAGTCTTTACTGCACCAGTTCTGAAGCCAACTGGAAATGTCCCAGCACTGGCAGTCCCTGGGGACACATCAATCTTAGACTCCAGAGTCATATCCCAACAGAGCTATCCACTATACCATTGCATCTTTGATATTTCCACCCATGACACTTATCTGTATAGAAATGCCCTGACTGTAGGTTCCCAGTGTATATTATAGAAATATCTGAAGAATACGCCTATGAGGCTTTAAACTGAATGTGCATGGATGTGGCATCCATGAAAACATCTCGCTAGGGATAAATGCCACCCACTCAGAAGGTCTCACCTACTGAATTTCACCTAAAAGTATGAAAAAGCACACTGCTTTAGGAACAACCTTACTCAGATTTGTTTTATACTTTACTATTTGTAGACTCATCCTTCCAAATCACTTATTTCCTTCTGCCATTTCATTGTCTCATTTCCTTGGTAACTGTCAGTAAAAGATTTTGCTGCTCAACTTACCCAGCCCCTCCTCAACCTCTCTTCCAAATAGGCAGAGTATAAATGAGTATCGTCATCACATTGAGCTAGAGCTAAAAAACTAGAACTCTGTGGCCGACCAAAGAATTCAGCATTGATAGGACCCCCTCTCCTTGCTGTGCTGTGGGCATACATGGCATTTCTTCCCCAATAGGAGATTCCCAGCAATTGTAAGTAAGACCATCTAGTCCAAACCCTTCGTTTTAAACATGAGGAAATTGTGGCCCAAAGACGAGACTTGCTCAAAGTCATGTAGCTAGCAAGTGGCAAGGGCAAGATTCAAATGCAGCTTTTCTGATTCCAGATCTAACATACTTTCCACTGCATCATATTTTCCCACAAACATAGATCCCTAAGTGACATGTAAAGATGAATACTGGCATGTACTTGAGTAAACAACGCCAAAGAGAAAGGTCTCAATATTCAAAGAGGGAAGACCATTACTGCCCCCTCCCCACTCCCCCCGAAAAAAAGCTGTAGGAAAAAATAATTTTTGTCCCAGTTACTGCCCTATCATTTTACGAGACACAGCATCTCTGTTTCATCAACAATTTCATTTCCATATTCAATTCATTAGGACCTGGGATAATGAGCAGAAAAGGAAATAGAGCCTCCACAAAAACATAACCAAATGTTTGGGGCAGGGGAGGTTGTGGGAGAAGAGAAGCAGGGGAAGAAACTGATAAAAACAAATTGAATGGGAAAAGGTTAAAAGCAAAGACCTAAAGAGACATCTAGTGGCTAAGAAGTCAGTTGCATGTTTTGTTTCTCATCAGAGCTAAATAATCGTCAATGCCATGTTTAATTAATGTTCTGAAAAATGACAAACTGGGACAAACTCTGCTCTGCCTCAGTTTTTTGTCCTTGTTGCTTATCATAAGTATAGACATGTGATTTTCTTTCAGGAGAGAGACAGAGAGACAAAAGACCTTACTTTTTTATTTATTTTATATTTATGTATCTGTGTGTAAATTATCTTTGTTTTCTTCTCCTACCCACCCACTACCCAGTAAACTGTAAGCCCTTTGAGAGCAGGAACTGTTTCATTTTTTGTCTCTCCGTCCTCAGACCTAGTACAGTACCCGGCAGATTGTAAGTACTTTTAAAATGCTTGTTCAGTTGAATGGAATAGAATAAGAGCTAGGAGCAGAAACTAAGGAAGAGCTGATCAACTGAGGAATGACTGAACAAATTATGATATGTGAATATAATAGGATATTCATAAGAAATAAAAGGGAATAGTTTCAGAGAAACCTGGGAAGACTTGTATGAACTGATAGAGTAAAGTGAACAGACCCACAAGAATAGTTTATACAACAACAACATTATAAAGACAAACAACTTTGACTTAAGAACGCTGATCAGTGCAATGACAAACGTGATTTCAAAGGACCCATGATAAAAAATGTTCCCCACCTTCTGACAGAGAGATAATAGACTCAGGGCATAGATTGAGACTTTTTTGGATATAGCCAATAGGGAATTTATTTTGTTTGTCTATATATAT
>JAQQSZ010011669.1:0-12193 GCA_028646595.1 Phalanger gymnotis | reverse complement strand
CAGGCTCTTCACTCCTGCTCTGATCAGCCACTTAATTCCTCCCACCAGGTGGGCCTGGGGCCAGAAGCAACTGCAGGTGTAGTTCTAAAGCTGCCCCACCTCTGCTGCCCCATGGGTGGTGGCCGAACCGCAAACTCCCTGTCCCTGAAGCTTTTCCCACTAACCTTCTCTATTGTCTTTGCTGTTTGTGGGTTATGAGGTCTGGTAAATGTCACAGCTCAGTAATTCAGGATGCTAAGGCACTCTCCATTTGGTTCCTGGTCTGGTCGGTCCACGCCACGCATGCTGGGCTCTGCTGGGCTCAGCTCCGCTCCCCTCACCTGGGACCTGGGAGCTCCGTGCAGGACAGACCTTACCTGGAGACCATCCAGGCTGTCCTGGGCTGGAGCCCTGCTTCCCTCTGCCACTTTGTGGGTTCTGCAGTTCTAGAATTGGTTCAGAGCCTTTTTTTAATAGGGTTTTGGAGGCACTTGGTGGGGAGCTCATGCCAGTCACTGCTTTCCAGCCGCCATCTTGGCTTTGCCGCCGAGAACTTCAACTTCTAATCAGATGTACTGTTGTTATTACTGGGTTTAATTCTGACATATGCAAAACTTTGTCTTTTATTAACTTTATTTTTTGTTTGTTTCCTTGGTTTTTTTTTAAAAATTTGTTGGACTGACAATTTTGTGCCTAGAAGGAGAAGATAATGAAGAGGTGGTTAAATGGTATAAGTCTTATTTTCTTCTTTTTGCTAAGCGTATGCATGTGCGGGCCCAGAGGAATGACTACAACCCAATGCTTTATATTTTTGTTCATATGGTGATGTTTCCACATAATTTAAATGTATACATAGTCCACTAAATTACCTTTAAAACATCTATTTTACTTGGGAGAATAGCTCTGATCTCTTTTTTACTGATAAAGCAGGACATGGAGCAGTGAAGAACATTGCCTGAGGTTATACAGGGAGGCAGTGATAGAAATCAAGTCTCAAGCCTCTGCAGTAAAAGGGTAAAACTTTGGAGTTGAAACCAGAAACCTAGCTTTGAGTTCTTTCTCTGCTGATAACTAGCTTTGTGATCTTGGGATAGTCTCTCACTTTCTTCAGCCTCTTCGTCCTCATCTGAAAATTGTGGACTGTCATTCCTGGAGCATCTGGTTGTTGTGAGATTCTGGAGAAATAATATATGCAGGATGATTTGTAAATCTCTTAAGTGCCACACAATTTTTTTTTCCATACCTTCCTCCTACCCCATTCCCAGCCAGCATACATTCCAGTCTTTCTCTTAATCATTATAATAATTAGAATGGGCAATAGAAAAATGCCTATGGACTGATGAAGACTGAAAAAATGTAGGACCAGAAAAGTAATATGCACAATCAAAATCATGTAACCTTTGCTTTCCATTGCAATTACTTTATTACATTTTTTGTCTTGATTGTTCTTCTACTGGAATGTTTCAGGGGTATTTTGATAAAATGAGTATATCAAAAGAAAATATATTAATTAAAATAATAGTTTGGAAGAGTACCTCCTATACCCCAGAAAGAGAGGCCAAATTTAACATAAAGTTTAAAGTCAAGAAACAAATTGAAAAAATGTGCAAATGGCAAAAAAGGAACCTGACCATAGAAACTTACTACAGAGACAGGAAAGTTCAAGACACAATCCAGAAGACAGCAAAAACAAAGCAGCTACATGCAAAGCCTCAAAGAAAAAAAATGTGAAGTAGACCTGAGCGAAAAAAAAAAAAAAAAAAACAACAGAAAACCTTAAAAAAGATTTTAACAATCAGTACTAGAGGTCTTGTGACCATAGTTGTACGATAAATCTAAAGAATGATCCAAAGTGAAGTAAGCAGAATCAAGAGAACACTGTATACAGTAACAGCGATCAGATGTGAAAGATTTAGCTACTCTGATCAAGAAAATGACCCATGACAATTCCAAAGGACACAGAATGAAAATGCTACGGACTTGCAGAGAGAGAACTAGAAAACTCTGAATGCAGATTGAAGAATTTTTTCTTTACTTTTCTTTCTTTTGTTTTGAAACATGCCAAATATGGAGAAATTTTATATGATTTTGTAACAACAATGTTTCTAGCAGCTGTTGTGGGGGTGAAAGACCAACAACAAGAGTACACAGAAGGGCTGCTAGCACAGGCCCTTTGTTCTGCTTTTCCAAGGAAAGCAACTTTAAGGGGTTAACAGTCTCAATTTAATTAAACATACATATGTCAGTCACTTAGTTCAAGGGAAAAATCCAACATCCTGAACTTCAGAGACAATGAAAACAGAAATGACAAGTGTACATTGTATAAAAAGAGCAAATAAACACAAATACATACAGTTACCAGGGAGCAGCACCAACATCTGGGTTTTCAAAGCAGGGGGCTCCAGCGGCTACCCAGAGTCTCAACTGGTCAAGTCACATGACACTCTTTCAGTGAGTGAGGGCCCCGAAGTAAAATGCTAACTTCAGAGCTTATATATCCTATTCAGGACCAGAGGGCGTCACAATCAAGCACCTCAAACTCATGACTTAAGCCTTCCTGTGGCTTAAGCAGGTTAAAGACTCTTGATCCAATCAAAGACTTTTGACTCAAACAAAGGCAAGACTGATTCAAAGGCACTTGATGGCCTTAGCATTCCAAAACAGAAGACAACAAAAAAGTCCTACCCTGCTTAACATTACAGACTTCATATGTAAAATAGGTATAATATTTAACAATGAGTAGAGGAACAGCTATTCATTCAGAGTTAGAAAACCCCAAAAATAAAAAAAAAATAAAATAAGAATGTAAAAATAAACAAATAAATATAAGAACTTTATATTTGTTAACTCATTCTGTACTCACACTGATTCTATGCAGTAGGTACAATTATTTGCAATCCCATTTTACAGATTTAGAAACTGAACCTGAGAAATGTAAAGTGATTTTTCCCAAAGTGATACCTTTTCTAAGCTAGGCAGGCTTCCACAGCCTGCCTTCCTGACTCCAAGTCCAGCATTGATTACCATGGGACATAGCTGCCTACTTACCTCCCAACACTAACAGAAACAAATCACTTTTCCCAAATTCTGATATTTTGTGGATGAAAATGAAAATTTAGGAAGGAATCTCAAAAATGTCTGTAAAAGACTGTAAAATCTTGATCAAGAAGTTGAAATAAAAATTGGCTGAGGTGCAGTTTTCATTACTGATAATGATTGAAGGAGTAAGATCTCTGCTTAACAATTTTCTCATAATATAAAAAAGTGGGATTTTTTCCTTCTTTTTTTCTGTGTGAATAGATAATCCACACTTTAAAAAATTACTTATGAATTTCATTGAAAATATTTGGTATCATTCCTGGACTTGATACATAAAAATTTTATCTTCAAAGAAGAACATCTAAAGAAGCTTATTTTATATAAAGTAATTCTTTCAACTTGAATTCTTTGCTGGACTTCTTCAATGATAGTACAGAACTTCTTTATACTTCACCAGTATATGATCAGATGTTTGGGAAATATTGCTAGAAAGCTAATGTGTTTCTTACTAGTAGTCTCATTCTTAGTATTAATATCTTTCATATATATGTGTATGTGTATATATACATATAGGTATGTGTACTTGTATGTATGCACATATATTCCAGTTTCTCACCTAAAACATACATGAAATACATATGTATGTATAAATATATGTATACGTGGAATGTACATATAGAGGTATATATAAATACATATGTGTGTATATGAAATATATATGTATAAATACATACATAAATAATATATTACATAATGTTGTTGAGGTTTTAGAGGTTTAGAGGTGCTCGGGACCCCAAAATACTGACATGCTGGGTCCTGTTGAATGAATTTGACTCAAGTCTTCTTTCAGCCAAAGAAAAAAAGAAAGTTTTTTAAAGATTTGTATATTAGGCAGACTCTTAAGGAATCTGAGCCTTTGTGACACTGATGCCAGCTGGCCAGATTGAATATAAATTGAGTTAGATTGAATCTGAGCTCCTTCAAGGAGGCAAGATGGATCTTATATACAGAAAATTGTGGGAGGGATCAAGTGGTGGTCAACTAGTCTGGCATGATTAGAGGAGGGGTTTAGGGAGGGTCTTGAGGAGGAGTCTAAGGAGGATCTTGATGAGACTGGGATGACTAGAGGTCAGACTCCAGGAACCAAGAGAATGGGATTTTGATAGGATCAAGGGTGGGAAGTAGCCAGAGGCAATGTGGAGTTAACACATAATGGAAGGCTTATGGCCTCAGGGGAAGGCCAGATCAAATGGCAAGATTCAAGGAGAGTTTAAGGGTGTTCCCAGAGACTGTACCCCATCAATGTTATATCCTATTTAGTATATATTATATAATGTTTTATTATCAGAAGTGTTGTTTTTTTTTTATATGGGAATACAGGAAAACATTTAGCAGGTGCTCACCACCTATACAGAGTTTCTGAATTTCATGTGTGAAATGTGTGTTTGTGTGTGTGTGTGTGTGTGTGTGTGTTTGTATGTGTGTGTGTTTTGTGATGGCCCATTTTGGCACTTTGCTGAAGCCTATAAAGTCTCACAGTAATGAATGTTTTTAAATAATAGGACGAAATGTTAAATTCATGTTGGACATCAGTGAAAATAAAGATGTCTGTTTTTTTCAGTGAAGTACACTGACCTCCTAAATTCCCTAGGATCTATGGATAAGAACATTGGAATCCCTCTTTCATTTGAAATTTTAGCTGAGTATCTTCCATGGGCGTGCTAAGCACCTTGTATGAGCAAATTCCTCTCTTGTATTCCCACTTGCTTCATATTATCAATCAGATGGTTTCCAAAAAAAATATAATAATCCTATATCTTTAAAGGAAGCTCCTGTGACTTTAATCTATTGAGCACAGCCTTTAAGGAGATATTTTGTTCTACTGAATCACCTTTCTTTTATAGTTAGGGGAAAATATGCAAAAAATGTTCTAGTGTTCTCTTCTGTTTTCAGTCAACTGAGTGACTATCAAGGTCTGATTTACTCTAGACTATCATTTGTAAACACTTGCCTCTTCCTTTTATGCAATCACTGAAGGATACCTTTTATGATTATGAAGATTATTCCTACACTGTAATTTGGTAGAGATTCACAGGAATTCACACATTCTTTCAATTGCCTTTTTAAAACAATAACCTCTAAGATGTTCCCCAAATTTTTGTGATCTTCTGGTTTAGCTATGTTGAGAATTCATGCTTCAATAGGTTCACAGCTATATGATCTATAACACAGACCTCATCTATAGCACAGACCTCCTCTTTATGAGAGTGTTCTAGTGCATTTGCTTCAGCTGCATTTCCTTTATTTAGCTACCTTTCTACTTCATGAAACACATTAGGGATTTTTATTTTAAAGTCCAAATGTATCTCTATGCAGTATTATAGATAAAATAGTTTCTTATAAAAATCTTGACAGATCATTTCCCTGTTTTGCCACTTTGCTGTCATCCTCAAATTTCATTTTAAAATTCTGATGTGTGGCTTAATCAGGTCTCTTCAGCTTTCTGTAAACTTCTTTCCCCTGAATTTTGCTTGTTATTTTAATGTATAGTATTACTTATAATTTTCTACTCTTTGATTAAGTAATTATTTTTTTTCTCTAAATGTTTATTTCCCAAACTAGTATTACCCTTTGTATGATTTGTCCAGAAACTCCATACCTGAAAACAGTTTGAATAATCTCTCATTCTGATTTTTTTTTATTTCTTCATGATGGGGTTTAGACTGTGGGAGCCCCTTGAACTCTCCTTGAATCTTCCCACTAGATGAGGCATTTGCCTGAGACCATAAGTCCTTCATTAGGCTTGGCCAAAATCTCTAGGTTATTCTTAACCTAGCTTAGCTCTCCACTGTCTGGCTAGTTTCCACCTTTGATCCTATCAAGGTGTCAAGGCCAAATCTATCACCTTTAAACTAGCCTAGCCCTACATTTTCTGTTATCTCCAGGTAGCCTTCAGCTACTTCCCATTCTAATCCCATTCTCTTGGTTCCTGGAGTCTTACCTCACCCCAGTCCCATCAAGCTCCTCCTTAGACTCCTCCTCAAGACCCTCCCTAAACCCCTCCTGTCATCACTCCAGGATGAGCCTAGTTCCCTCCCATAATCTTTCTGTATATGAGTTTCATCTTACCTCCATGAAAGAGCCCAGATTCAATAGATTGAATCTGTCTGGCTTGTGAAAAGGCAGGTCACAAATGCTGAAATTTCTTCAGACAACCTAATATGGCAAATCTGTAATAAACTCTTGTTTTTCTCCTTGGCTATTAGAAGGCTTGAGACGAATTCATTTGAGCAGGACCCAGTGTGTTGGCATTTTGGGGTCTCAAGCACCTCTAAAACCATATGGTTCCCTAACCTCATCATTTATACTTTAATAGTATATTCTGTTTTTTTTTCCTCCACTAACTTCTTGATATGGTGAGTTCTGTACTCTATAATATCATCCCATCTTTCTTTCCCTAACGTTAAGCTACTCACAGTTTTGCCCCAAGGTCATATTTTGTATTTGTGTATGAGAATCAAGCCTCTGCTCAAAATTCTTTTTTTGCTGAAACACTTCCTCAAAAACTACTCGTTGACTGTGGCAAACTAAGTTCAAAATTAGTCTCTCAAAGTTGTGCCAGCTCGGCACAAAATGTGCTACATTAAGAAATGTGCATTATTGATTTTACGATCTTTATAGGAAACAGTAGGTTGACCAAGGGGACACAGTTCGCTTTTAAGCAGGCCTAAAAATCTTTATTTCTTCTCAAGGACTTGTTGAAAAAATTTTGCAGTCTTAGAGGTGCATAGGGTTGCTCTTATTGCAAATTGCATGTGATTTGGTTTCTGTCTCACCCCCAAATTTCTGCACGAACTTATTACTCATGTGCCCCTGGAATAAACAGACATGGATTGTATCATGTGTGGAGCTCTGAAGAGAAAGATAGGGCCTAGAGGAAAATGGAACTTAAGGGTTTGCTAGTCAATTTAGTATTAAGTGCTTTCTCTGTGCCAGGCATTGTTCTTAACACTCTTATAGGCACAAGGGAAACAAAGACAAAGAAAAAAACAGTCCTTGTCTTCAAGGAAATGCCAGAAATTTATGAGAAGTCAAACAAGGAGACAATCTTAGCAGTAAGCAATATGTAGAGAGTAGGCTCAAGCACAAAGCATTTTTGCCTTTCATGGCCACTGGTAATGAAATATTAGTTTCAGAAGAGAGATACAAAAAATCCATTACAAGTAGTTTATTGATTCCCTTAAAGTAACCCAGCTATAGAACTGAAAGTTCATCCATTACCAGGAAATTATATACGATGAGTGGGTCAAAAAACAGGTCATACAAATAAGTAATAATTATATGAAAGATGATTATAAAGAAACAACATATCAAAATTTCTGTGATCCTGTTAAATCACTCCTGGGGTGGGGCTGGGATGGGAGGGAAGAGAAGATTACTGAAATGACCAGGCATTTAAACCATTAAAAAGCTATCAAATATGTAAACCTTAAATAAGTGGGAAAGATGAGATATTAACAATTGGAAGAGAAAGAAGCAAATTAGAAACAAACAAACAAAAAACCCAGAAATGATAAAGCTAAAAGCTAGCTGTTTGAAAACTCTAATAAAATTTATAAACCTCTAAATAGTGTAATTAAAAAGTAGAGGATAGAGAATTAAATTTATAAAATAGTAAATATGTAAGGTAAAATTATCCCCCAGAAAGAAATCAAAAATATATTATCAGAAAATATTATGCATAGTTTTATGCTAACAAAACTGAGAATAAAAAAGAATCAGTGGAATAACTTCAAAAATATAAAATATTCAAATTATCAGAAAACCCTATAGAGATCTTAAATAATGTAATCTCAGAAAATAAAACTGCTCTAACTTTAAAGGAACTACCAAAGAGGAAACAAAATAAGCAAAAGAGAATAAAAAGCAAAATAATATAATAATATTAAAACCAAAATATCCAAAAACATATATAATCATCTCAAAAGGGGCATGAAAAGGGGGAAAAATTTCATCCTTTGATGATGTACAGTACCCCTTTGTACTTAAAACTATTAAAAATAGTCATAAAGAGACTTTTATGTCATAAAAATCATTTTTCTAAAATCACAAGCATCATAAGCAATTGGGATACATTTGAATATAATGTATGAATAAATTAGCCCATCAAGAGACAACTGAACCTGTCCTTTCTGGAGGCAGTAGCGAGTGCTGTATTCTTTATTTTGTCTGCTAACATCTTAGCTTCTAGCTCTAATAGAGGACAAAAGGGTACTCTTGTTAGTTATTCTCCTGAAGGAACTTTTCTATATAACTTCATGGGTGATGCTTTCATCACCCATGCTTTCAGCATAACTCTCAGTCAATCCCTAGATTAATTAAAGAATCACTGAAACAAATACTTGAGGAGAGTGATCCTAGACACATCTTTTACTTTTTGCATTCGAATCTGGTTTTTACCTTTGTGGAATTATTCTATAGGGTACTGACCAATAGCCTAGGTCTAATATCAGATGGATTCCATATGCTTTTTGACTGTTCTGTTTTAGTTATGGGTTTTTGTAACCCTAGTGAGTAGCTAGAAAGCAACCTGTATTTTCTCCTGTTGTCATGGCAGAATAGAAATTCTTTCTGGTTTTATTAATGGATTTTTTTTTTCTAATGGTACTTTTTTGTTTGTGGAGTCAATGGCTAGATTTACAGATCTTCCAGAATTAGATACATACAAGTTAGCATCTCTCTCAGTAGGAGGGCTGATAGTAAACCTTATTTGTGTCTGTGCCCGTGGCCATGACCATGGCCATGGAGCTTCTCAAGGAGGCTGTCACTCACACCATGGACACAGTCATGGACACAATGGATCTTCAGGAGGAGGCATGAATGCTAACATGTTTTTACATATATTGGCAGACATACTTGGTGGTATTGGTGTGATTTGTAACCACAATTCTTAGAGAATTCATATTCATATTTATTCACAATAAATATAGGCATGAAACTAGGATGCCTACTCTTCCCACTATTATTAGATATAGTTCTGGAAATGCTGGCAAAAGCAACAAGATGTTAAAGAAATTAAAAGTATCAACTTGGGTAAAGAGGAGATATAACTATTCCTGTTTGCTGATGTATGATGGTTTACTTGGAAAAATTAGGTAATCAGCAAAGACAATAAATGAGAGAACAATATCAGCAAAGTTCTAGAATGCAAAATAAACACTCAAAGATCAACAGAATTTGAATAGAATAATAAAAAGACCCACAAAAAACTGTCACAGAAAGGGTACTCTCATTACAAATTATTACAAAATACATAAATACCTGGGGATTGACCTATTAAGGAGACAAAATATTTGTATAAATTCAAATACCAAGCATTTTTTTTAAAGAAACAAAGAACAAACTAAAAATTTAGAAGAATATTCAGTGTTCATCATAAGGCCATGTTACTATAATAAAAATAACAGTACTACCAAGATTAATTTATGTTTTTCATGATAAGCTAATCAAATTATGAAAATAGTATTTTATAGAACTTGAGAAAATGATAGCAAAATTCATTTAAAAAACAATAGATCTAGGACTTCAAGGAAAATCGTGAAAAGAAACAGAGATGAACAGAGAATAACATTTCTATTTCACAAAGTATATTATATATCAATAGTCATCAAAACCATCTGGTATTGGTTAAAAAATAGAAAGGTCAATGGAACATACTGGGCTAGAGAAAATCAGAAATAATTGAACCTAATTACTTAATGTTTGAAAAGTAGAAAAAATAAATCATATAGTGAAAAT
Source organism: Phalanger gymnotis (assembly GCA_028646595.1). Taxonomy (NCBI): domain Eukaryota; kingdom Metazoa; phylum Chordata; class Mammalia; order Diprotodontia; family Phalangeridae; genus Phalanger; species Phalanger gymnotis. The sequence continues at coordinate 2,377 of JAQQSZ010011669.1, read as the reverse complement.
ATTATTTGATACAAATTGTTGCAGAAACTCAAATTTTGTCAGTAAGAAACTAGGCTTAGGTGAAACACTTTGTATCATCTTTCAAAATATAGTCTATGTTATTATCCCTATAATGTAAAGCATCACACTACTTTAAAAAATTATTCAAAATGAAGAGAAAATATGATTTGAAATTTTAAAAATTATATGAAATTATACATAATTTATTTTTATAATTAAAGAATAACTAAAATTTTAATACAATTTATCATAATATATTTCAAATTGTGATATATGCATAAAAGTTACATTATACAATAAATTACTTCAAGAGAGTTAAGACTACATATAAGATGTACTGTAATATTGTCAAATTATAGAATCAAATGTTCACTGTGTTAGAAATACTCATAAATTCTCAGTTCATGCGACTGGTTGAACAGTTTGTGTCTCTATGTGCATATGAATGCACACACACATACATGTATAAATGCATGTAAACATACATGTATGAAATCAAATATTGATTTTTAATTCTATTTTGTTAAGATTTAATTGTTAGATTTAATATTCCCCTTCTTCTATTTCTTATCCTAGTAACTTCACCCATTATCTACATTATGGAGAAATCTAATTAACCTAAAAATCCCATGAACTGAGAAATTATTTGACATCCAGTTTATACCTGAAGTTCAAATATGAGCTCTTTTCTTGTCCAACAGTGCTCTCTTTGGAATAATAATAATAGTAGTAATAATAACAGTAACAATAATAATGATAACAAATTCAATTGGCTCAGTAAATAGCTTTCTAACCTCATTCTGAAAATCACTTCATAGAGAATGAAAACTGTCAAAGAGACAAAAGAAAACAATACTGCTCAATTTTCTCATGTAGTTTTCAATGACATACATTAATCAAAGATTAAAATAGGGTAAGGGGTTCCCTCTTTGCAGAAGTCTAGAATACCACTTGAGGTTTTTTCTTATTTCAAACAAAACAATATTTCTACATTATTTCTCTAGTTTTAACTATGTAGAAAAAGAAGATAAGTAGGATATAATTTATTTTCCACATCCTTTTTGTTTTTCATTAATATATGTACATATATGCATATATATGTATATATATGTACATACATAGTCCTCTTCAAATATAAAGAACAAATACAACAGCATATATACATACACATGAAGTTTGTTTACAATAAAATAAGCTAATATTTGAAGTGCTTAATACTTATTTACTGTATTTGCCTAAGGCTAGTTAATTATTTTGATGGGAGTTGATATGTCATAAATGTTCCAGAGTTGGTGGTATGTTTGAGATAATGGGATTAAGGGAGAAGAATGATATTTTTAGTGACTAGTACTTAGGAAAATAGCTAGGTTCTTTTCAGTAAGATTTCATGAGTTATTTGTATCAATCTACTTTAGGATGATCAGGACTGCCTATCCATCACAGAATTGCCATGTGTATTCTAATATTCTTTTTTCTTCTAGGACCTGTAACATTCACCTTGTAAACTACATTCCAGTTCCGATGACCTTATATGGATATTATTTACTCTAGGTTTTAAAAAGGTAGCATAACTTGAATGTCTAGATGTCTCATGAGTACAGACCTATGCTTATATGTTTCTATAACACCAGGGCCATGGAGGCACCAACAAGTAGGGTGAAGTAAAGGGATCTGGAAGGACTCAGGAAAATTTAGCAAGAGCTGCCTTTAGTCCTTCAGTTAAAAAAAAAAAAAAAGAATTATTTTAACAAGGATCAAAAAAAAGTCATTGCATCCTTTGGAAGATCTGTTTATGAATGGATGAAATACTCAGGACCATTTTGCCCTTCCATCTCTCAGAGGGTAGGAGTGTTATAATACTTGTGAACTCTTATCTTCCTTGGCTTAAAGTTAGCATGAAATTCCATCCAAAACCTGGGGGTCTTTTGATTAGACAAGTATTCTGGAAACAAAGAAAGTAAATTCTTTAATCTGGTCTTCCAAGAAAGGGCCTTCACCCTCTAGCAACTGCTTAGATATCTTAGTTCAGAAAGATTATATAATGAGCAAGTGGATGGAGAGCTCCTGTTTCCTGTTTCAATGGGACCTACTTTTCAGTTCATCTGGGGGAAAAATAGTCTTGAGGGAATTCACTGCCAAAACCTTGGCATCTGGGCAAGTGGCAAACAACCTGCCAACATAGAAAGGTTGTGATGCAACCCACTCAGAAGACACACACATATACACACTGATGCAGACACCAACAAAAGAATGGGAGAGGGTAAAATCGGGGGGGGGGAGGGAGAAAGAGAGAGAGAGAGACAGAGACAGAGACAGAAAGAGACAGAGACAGAGAGAGAGAGAGAGAGAGAGAGAGAGAGAGAGAGAGAGACAGAGA
>JAQQSZ010011668.1:0-12193 GCA_028646595.1 Phalanger gymnotis | reverse complement strand
CAGCTCACTGATTCAGGGCGCTAGGGCACACTCTGCCCGGCTCCCAGTCTGGTAGGTCCGTGCCACCCACGCTGGGCTTTGCTCCACTCCGCTCTGCTCCCCTCTGCTCCCAGTTCCGTGTGGGATAGACCTTACCCAGAGACTATCCAGGCTGTCCTGGGCTAGTGCCCTGCTTCCCTATGCTATTTTGTGGGTTCTGCAGTTCTAGAATTGGTTTAGAGCCATTTTTATAGGTTTTTGGAGGGACTTGGCAGGGAGCTCATGCTAGTCCTGGCTTTCCAGCCGCCATCTTGGCTCTGCCCCCTAATTCTATAATTCTACATCTAGTCCATTTTTAGCTACTAAGCATTCAATCTACTAGTCAGTAAACCACCAGATTGAAGACACATCATAAAGCTTCATTGTCTCACATCAGATGCAACACTCTCATTAACTATAAAATATAATAGGCAATTAATTCTGATATGAGGTCTTAGCTTAATGATCTTCTGGGTGAGAGGAAGAAATAGACTGCAGAAGAAAATGGTAGCGGGTAAAGTGACTATATGGTAAGTTTTGGTGCCAATTCAGAAAATCCAGCGGAAGAACACCCTGTTTTTGCCCAAATAAACCAATAATGGCTTTGTGAATAGATTCAAATTTACCAGCTTTCTTTCCTCATTTTAGTGAACTGAGGGGAAGGCCAGTAAAATGAGTGAAAATCAGAATTACAGAGTATTTAAAAATATGCATTTTCATAGCTTTTAAGTATACATAGTAACTCAAACCAGTGGGTAGTTTGGCAACTTGGCCACAAAGTGTTGCCAAAAAGGGGTCTTGCCAAATCTGCTTTTTGCTATGTAAATATGTATGTGTGTGTGTGTGTGTGTGTGTGTGTGTGTGTTCTGGGTCCAGGTAGAAACTGCCATAAATATCAATGAACCTGTATATGAAATGGAAAGTTGTATCCAGGTTGGTCTTACACATAGATAGTGAAACTGCCTATTATTAGCACCTGAAATTCTACCTTCAGGGCATCATCCTTGGATTAGGCTTTGCCTCCTGCTCTAATATAAATCCTGATCCTTAGTCCCACCCTAGAGGGATCACAGAATTTAGAGCTAGAAGGAAACTTAAAGATCAATTAGTACAATCTCTTATTTTGAAGAAGAAAAACTAAGTCCCCAAAAGAAGTGACTTGAAGAGGATGAAATAGGTAGTAAATAACAGCAGGATTTGGTACTAAGGTCCTCTTGATTCTGGAAGTAATACGTTATCAATTGCTCATATGGTGATAATAGTAAGTGCACTTATACAGCATAAACACTTTACATATGTGTGCTTTACATATATTGTCTCATTTTATCTTTTCAACAATTGTGGGAGGTAGGTAGCATTATCATTCCCATTTTACAGATGGGAAAGCTGAGGCAGACAGAGGTTAAGCCACTGGACAAAGATCACACAGTTATTATGTGTATGATTCAAAATTTGAACTCATCTTCTTGACTCCAGGTTCAATGCTGTGTTTCTTGTACTACCCAACTGCCTTAGATCCAGGCACAAACTAAAAATTGATATTTTGGGGGCAGAGATAGAAGTGGAAAACACAAGGGAGAGAAGTGCCTACTAAGAAAGGATCACATGAAAAACAAAAGGAAAGCATATTAGAGACAAAACTCACCTACTTCATAATTTTACTTCAAGTCGGCACTATATAGTCTATTATCAACTGTCTGGTGAATTATGATGCCCCCACCAACCTGAATAATCAAGTTTGCACGTTTGTAAGTACTTGCTTGTTTGGGTCAGACTTCATGGGCTATAAACACAAAAAAAGCATTAAGTAAAGAGGTGAAGGACTCCAGGTTCAGGCCTCTGAGAGGGACTTGATCTTGGGGAATTGTGTGTGTGTGTGTGTGTGAGTGCGTAAAGAGAGTTTTTCTCTTCTCTTCCCCTTTCCTCCTCCTCCTTCTCTCCCTCCTCATTATGTTGCCAGAAAAAAGAGACCAACAGACAAAACATCAAGCCTAGATAAGAGAAGAGTACCAAGAAAAAAGAGACACCCAAGAAAGGAGAGGTTATACTGGAAAGAGAGAGAGATCAGACAAACACATACTGACATGGACACAGAGGATAGTCACTCTAGAAAAGAAAGCAATTTCAAAGAATGTTCTCTTGCACCATAGACAGATAATAATTATGAGCCCATAAAGTCCCCAACCCTTAGAACTCCCCAAACAACTTTATCAAAGGCAGCTTCATGAAGACTTTACTTGCTAGCTCCTTGTGTGACTTGGGGTGAGTCACTTCAACTTTTTGGACCTTAGTTTCTTCATCTGCCAAATGAAGAGGTTGTACTAGATCACCTCCAATTAATTACCCTTCTAGGACTTTGATTCTTTGAGCTCTTCTACCTCTAAGTCTATGATCCTGTGATTTGGTTTGGACCTTTCTGCTGTGACTAACAACGAGCATTTATTGAGCACCTACTATGCTTAATACTTGGCCAGGCTCTGGGGATACCAAGAAGTATGAGTCAAGCCCTTCGAGGAACTTACCATTTAATTGGAGAGACTTAGTTTCCCCAGTGGAGAGGTAAAAAACAACAATGTGAATGACAAAATAAAGCAACATAGAATATATATGATTCATGAATGAATGAATCAATGCAAAATTATTTATTAAGCACTTGCTGGTATTTATGTGTCAGGTGCTATGCTACAAATACAAAAATGAGATATACATTCTAATAGGGGGAAATTGTTGTAGTTGTGTTTGTGCTTTGTTCTCAAAGAGGACCATGACATCAGGGAAACGATGACGTGACTTGCAGTTGACTTTGATTTGAGTGAAATAGGGGGAAGTAACACATATGGGAGAATGGGAATGGAGTCAAAGGTACTATGGATGTGACCATGTGGGAGCCAATTGACATGCCTTTTCCAGAAGCAATGGTGCTTTTATTTGATTGCTCATTTATTCACCAATTAAGATGGTTCAGTTTGGATGAGAGTTCCAAAGTTGGGTAAATTAATTCCCTCATAGACTGGGGTCAAGGTTCCATGGAGGAAGGGAGACTTGAACTGGTCCCTGAAGGAAGAACAGGACATACATGCAGAGAAAGAGGATATTTCAGGATGATGAAGGACATGAGAACAGCGTTGAAGGAATAGACATATAATGGGAATGGTGGAAAGGGCACTTGGCTCTGGAATCAGAAGACTTGGTTTTAAATCTGGATTCCAATGTTACCTGTGTTCCTATGGGCAAATCACTTAATTACCTGGGCCTCAGTTTCCTCATCTGTAAAATGAAGGGATTAGGCTAGATAGCCCTTGGTGGTCCCTTTCAGCCTTAATGCTATAATCATATGACCAGTGTATTCCAGACACAATGAATAGCTAGACCAGGGGTGGGGGACCCGAGGCTTCAATTGAGCTAGACTGTCTGCACTACCCATATTCACTGGACAATTTTATTCAACCTTCTGGTTCATTTTGACTATAGCCTTTGCCAGGGAGAGCTCTTACATGGCAATCCTTTGTCTCTTGAATGTTCTCAGATGCTAGACAAATAAACCTTTCTATCTTTGCTCTATAAACAGGAAATAACAGTTGGTTTTTTTTTCTTTCTGGGATTCATTATTTTCGGAGGTCAGAGAGGCAAATGCTATAGCTGGCTAGATAAAAGAATTGGATAATATTCTTACTAATGATAAATGAACAGATACACATGAAGATAAGGGCAACAGAGATTACCGTTCGCAATGAAAAATCCTTGCTGCAGACAGAGCTTATAAAGTGGCACTCTAGGGCCAATTACCTGGACACCTAATTACTAAGGTGCTTCATCTCTGAGTAGTTGTCATTGATGTTCTGGAATGCCGCTATCTCTTTGTGACCCCATTTGGGGTTTTCTTGGCAAAGATACTGAAGAGGTTTGTATTTCCTTTTCCATTTCATTTCATAGAAGAAGAACTGGGACAAACAGGGTTAAGTGACTTGCCCAGGGTCACACAGCTAGGAAATGTCTGAGGCCAGATTTGAAGATGAATCTCCCTGATTCTAACTAAGCCCAGTGCTCTATCCACTATGCTACCTAGCTGTCCCAAGGGTTTTTATTTACTTATTTTAAATTTAAAGAATCATCTCTATGACGGCTCCAACTCTCCATTTTATTTTGGCGGCCTGGTTTGCGATGAGTGCATCATGTGTATAATATGTGAGGTTTCATTCATTCATTCAAAAAACATCAATCAGTAGATCAATGAGCATTTATTAAATACCTACTGTGTTCTAGGGTGGCTCTGTAAGTCAAAATGGAAACATTCTCTGCCCTCAAGGAATTTACATTTTATTGGCAGAGGTGGATGGGATAGGAAGGGTGGGGATGAGTAAGGGGCTGGGGACACAGATAAGGAAGTACAAAATGTATGCCAAGTAAATATCAAAAAATGTGATGACTGAGTGGACATTTCAAATGAAGTACCATTTAATAGTCATTACTGGAGCAGGAATTGAAGCATTGTCCCTGAGCATATAGAGACTTCTTAGTGAATTTCTTGAAGTGATGAGGAAAGATCAGACACCCTCTAACTGTAGTTTTACACTTTGTATGTCAGAACATTAGAACTGGTTGCTTACCAATACCTTAATTTCTTCCTTCCTTCCTTCCTTCCTTCCTTCCTTCCTTCCTTCCTTCCTTCCTTCCTTCCTTCCTTCCTTCCTTCCTTCTTTCTTTCCTTCCTTCTTTCCCTCTTTTTTCTTTCTTTCTTTCTTTCTTTCTTTCTTTCTTTCTTTCTTTCTTTCTTTCTTTCTTTCTTTCTTTCTTTCTTCCTTCCCTTTCTCTCTCCCTTTCTCTCTTCCTCTCTCTTTCTTTCTCTTTCTTTTCCATCACCTTCATTTCTGAGTATCTTCTCCTCCCATAATCCTTATACAGAAAATTAAGAAAAAGAAAGAAAAAACAATTGAGCAAAAACAATGAACTCATAAGACATCTTCATCATATAGAAGCAGTCTATGCAACCAGTATACACCAACAGTCTCCCACCTTTACCAATAAGGGAGGGAGGAACACTTTTTCAGCTCTGGTCCTTATGATTACACAACATGGAGCTTAGTGGTTGTTCTGACTCTTGCTGTTGTAGTCATTGTGTGTTTTGTTTTACTGGTTCTGTTTCCTTCCTTTTGCATCAGTTTATAAGTCTTCCTATGCTGCTTTTTATTCATAACATTCATCATTTCTTAACAGCACAGTAATGTTCTATCACATTTCTGTACAACGACTCCTTTAGATATTCCCCACTTGATGGGGATCTACTATAGCACCAGTTTATTGCTTCCATAATAAGTGGTTCTTAAATTTCTTTAAAAAAACAATTAATTTCCAAGTCCCTATTCCATTTAATCTCTTAGCATGCTGCCTGATTCAATTCTTGCTTTTTTTCTCTGTCTTAACTTGTTTCTCTGGGTTGACTTAGACTTTAACCTACTGCCCCATAGCTGAGGCTAGGTTTTCCCTTTGCAGAGGGATGTGGATAGGTGTCAATCCACTAGTGAATTTGGGCTGCGTACACTAGGACCACATTTTCACCTTAACCACAGAGACTAAAACTACCTTGGGTAGAAGGTGTCTACTGGTTTTGTACATTGGGGAGCCTGTATTTGTCTTGGTCTTAGGTTTTGCAAAAACATCTTTGTGCCTATGTTATTTATTTATTTTCATTTATGCTAGTTGACAAGCTCTATCCAGAGATTCCCATCTCTGGTATTGCCTTCTTCAAGAATTCCTGATTTGCTTGGCACCTAAGTAGCAATCAACTTGCAAGATGGTGATAGTTGATAGACTGGACTATAAGGGCAGCCATTGTTGAAAAGACATGTTGCCCACTGGGCATTATTGTATTGACATAGGTAGATTCTAACCCTGTCAGCAGCAGCATCTTATATTTGAAGCTGACCTTCTAAGACACGTTCTTTGTTTCCAAACTACTCTAAATTTCTGATGGAGAGTAGCAGCTGCCTCAGCTTGTTTAGCTAGAGGGCCAAGAATCAAAAAGAACAATGAGGGAAGACATAATGAGATCTCAGAACTTTTTTTCAACTCTAGCTAGTGGCACTAGTACGTCCCCTATGGAGATTAATTTGCATCTTAACTCACCTCACCTGAGCGGTAAGAAATTACCATTTAAGACTGATGTCAACTATTGTGACTTTATTATGCCAAGACAGTACTATCTACCCCAGGATGAATAGAAGCCCTTCTTATCAAGGTATATTTGAAATGGCTATTTATTCAGTTTGAGGAACCTTGGATTGATTTGTTGTGGAGAAAATTGTAAAATGAGGGGCTTTGGATTAGATCGGGGGGTCTGTGATCTTTTTTTAAAAATGTTTTGATAACTGTGCAACATGGTTGATTTTGGCACCCCTCTTTCAGACACAGGCCTGCTTCATTGCCCCTTAGAATTCCAGGGTAACCCAGAGGGGTTTCTGTGTGACTTTTTTTCTACTCTCACATCAAGCCCCCTACTTTTAGAGGGCCAGGGAACAGCACCCCAGTTCAATTTTTGCCACTTAATTAATTTACTGTTAAAAGGGGATATTTACTTCACAGATACTATAAGAACAAAATTTCAAATATTTTCCCCAACACCCTGAGGGCATAATTTCCCCTATATTGCCTCCTTGGGTGGGGTGGGGGTTCTAAGACCCCTCCTTGACTAATCCTGCTGTGATCATTCTCTTTCTCCACATTCACTTGCTCTTATATAACTAGGTTATACAGACTATCACATACTTGCTTGCATCCTGCTTTGTAATTATTCTTTTGCACCTATTTTACATATTTTTGGCCTCCTAAACTAGATTGTTGCACTGGGGTTTGAACAGAGCACGCACAAAGTCGACCATTCTGCTCCTGGACAATCATAGGCATTAAGTATTAAGAGGGGCTTGTTCTTTTGAGATGATGAGGCAATGTCTTATTGCTCCCTGAGTGGGGAGAGCTGATGAATCACCTTCAGTACTCTCTTCCCTTACAGCTGCAAATTCTGGCAGGATGGTTTCAAGTGACTTTCTATGAGGAAAAAATGAAATGGATTTCATCTGGGTGAATTAGCAAGGAGAACAGTATTTCTAGTTTGTTAATCTACATTTGGGGTGGGTGGCGGGGGGTTGGGGGGGTGAGTTGTCATCTTTCATTTCTATTCTTCACATCACACACCCAGGCTGCTTATAATGGTACAACCTTCAGGAAATACGATCTACTCCCTATGTTTATATTACCCAAGTATTACTAGCCAGAGATATGTCAGCAGAGGAGCACCACTAATAACCTACTTAACTTCAGCCTACGATGCTAATGGACTAGTGATGAATATGTTAAATATTCTTCCAGACCCAACTATGACAAACCTGCTTTAAGAATCACAGCTCTACTCTGGGACTCAGTTGCCTCATTTGCAAAATAAGAGAGCAAGAACAGTCTGGCTCTAAATCATATGACTCTAAGGCCTGAAAATTCCAGGAGTGGGATGTCAAAGTTAACTCCTTCATTTCCAAACATTACTGAGAGTTTTCCAAATGCCAATGCCAAAACCTCACCAGCCATATTTGCTAGGATGGTGGTATCCATGTGGATGACCCTAGGGAGATGCTTTAGTAGAATCATGAGAACTGGAGTAAGATTGGACACTCTTGGCTTACCATGTGGTTGGGAAGAATCTTGTTCCAATGGTTGTGTAGTCAATACTGTAGGTCTTTTAAAAAAGTCTGAGAGAGCACCAGCCTTGCCTTTGGCAGCATTCAAGTCTGGGAGAGTGAGGTGACTTCGTCCTCTAAGGTGAGGTAAAATCATGTAGAAACATGGGAGGGCTTTAAGACCTCCTCCTCTTCTATTCCCCTCAATCCTTGTGGCTCCTGAGAAATGGGAGAGAGTTCTTCTCCTTTTCATTCATTCTGCAAAACTTGGACTCACTCAAAAGGCCGTACCTGAGGACCTATAAGGTTCCCCACCCCTGGTAGGAGGATAAGAAAAGACAGTTTAATCTCTCTCATTAGAGATCAGTCTCCTTGGACTGAACTTAGTCTGGACAATTGCCTGGGCCCAGAGAAGAGGGGTTTCTTAGAGAGAAGGGAGTGGGTATAGCGTCCAACCCCCACTTACCTTAGCAGTTTTCAATGTTAGATTGTAAACTCCTTGAGCCCCCTAAATTGTTCAGTTAATTAATTCATTAATTGATCTTCTGTGTTTGTGGCATTTGAATAGATCATAGGATTTAGATTTATGCCTGGAAAGGAAATTTCAGTCCTGGAAAAGTGAGTTATCTGTTGAGTACAAGGGACTGTGCTTTTGACATAGGACCTGATCAATAAATAAAAATGAATGAGTGAATTGATATACTATGCATATCAATTGTTATGCTATGAATTGATGAACTATGAATAGTATGAATACTATGAATTGATATACTATGTATATCAATTATAGTTTACAATCTAACAGGGGAGGGAAGCTCCCCCAAAAAGTATTACAAAGCTTCTAATGGGCAGAGCCAGGACCCAAATTGAAGTTCTCTGACTCCAAATCCAGTATTCTGTTCTGCTGGTTCAATGAATAAAGGAATGACAGTGGCTCACAGGACCACAGATTTATAGCTGAGAGGCATCACAGAGGCCATCTAGACTAACCCTCTCAGTGAAAATATGAGAGAACTAAGAAAGAGCACTGAATCTGCTTGGAGTCGGTGTTGTGAATCCTAGCTCTGTTTCTTACTATGTGACCTTGGGCAAAGCATTTCATACGATTTCTGAGGTACCTTCTGCCTCTAAAGCTATGATCCTTTGCTTCTTCTGACAAGAGTCATCTAGAATGGAGCTGCTAGGTGGGAAAAGCATCATGGATCTGTTTACCTTGCTTTTTCTGCTCATCTTTTACAAAACATGCCTTTGGATATGGAGCTTTGTAGGGTAGGACAGTTACGCTATACACAAAACTGGGACTCTTCCTTTAAATCCTTTTCTCTCCATGCAGGCCACAGTAAGATACCTTGGACATTTTTATGTGGCCAAGTGACCACCTGTTTTTCCCACATCTCGTGTGCTTTGCAGAAAAATGAACACACACCATATGCCACAATAAATTCAAATTGAATACTTAACCTCAATCTTATAGAGCATACCATTAAAAAATAGAAAAGAATCAAATCAAGTCTCTTTCATAGCTATGGCCAGGGGAAGAGTTCTCAAATGAGCAAGAAATAAGCCAGGCATCTTATAAAATACAAAATCAATAATTTCAGTTAGGTGAAATTAAAAAACTTTGACATAACAAAATCATTGCAGCTACAATAAGAAGGGAAGCTGCTGACTGGAAAAAATCTCTACATTAAGGGTCTGATATCTAAGATATATGAGGAACTAATACAAATATATGGAAGAACAAGAGTAATTCTTCAATGGGTCAAAGGATATGGAAAAAAGCAATTCTCCAAAGAATTGGAGATAATTGGAGAAAATATGAAAGAAACCTTCCAATCACCAATAAGAGAAATGCAAATGAAACAGCCCTAGCTTTTACTTCACATCTAGCACATTAGCAAAAATGTCAAAAGATGGGAATAGCTCATGCTGGAGGTATACTAATATAATCTTGGTGGATAAATTAGTGGGTAAATTAGTTCAGTCCTAATAAGCAGTTTGAAATTATGTGAAAAAAGTGACTAAGACATCCATACGCTTTGGCCCAGAAATCCCACTGCAAAGCATATTCCCCAGAAGTTCAATGATAAAAACTTACAGCAAACTCTTTTTGTAGTAGCAAGAACTGACCAAAAAAAAAAAGTAAATGCCCATCAACTCAAAAAGAATCTAAACAAATTGTGATACACGAATGTAATGGAATATTACTGTACCATGAGAAACAATGACTATGAAGAATTCAGAGAAGTATGAAAAGATATATAAACCAATGCAGAGGAAGTCAACAAAACCAGGAAAAACATGTACAAAACAGCTACGGTGATAAAAATGGAATAAGCCACAAAGATAAGAAAAATAAGTGGACTATCATATAATTATGAAAACAAAGCTTAGTCCTAGATAAGAGATGAGAAAATATACCTCTCTCCTTTATTTGTAGAGGTGGGGGACTGTGAGTGGGGAACATTATATACACACATACATAAACATATATAATATATATGTGTGTATACATGTACATACATGTATATACATACAATGTGTGTATGTATACACCATACATATTCAGCAGATGTGTTGGTTAGCTTTGTTGAACTTTTTTTTCTTTCTTTTTCTTCTTTGTCGTAAGGGATGGCTTTCTGGGTATGAGAAGGGAGAAGGAAATAATAAATAGCGGTATTAAAAGCAAAAGATATCAATAAACATTTTTTAAAACTAGAAGCACAAAACTTTAATATGAGTATTCTCTTTCTCTTTTTATGAATAAGGGAGAAGAGAGCTCTAGATAGGAGGGGAGGATATATTTTCATTCACAAAATCATATAATTGTTGAGGTCATCTAGTCCTACTGCTCCCCAACTAGTGAATCCTCTCTGCAACATTCCAGACCACTGATCATTCTTCATTTGGAGATCTCTAGTGTTGAAAAAAAAATGTTATTTCTAGGGCAGCACTTCTGCTTTTTGACGGCTCCAATTGCTGTTTAATTAAGGATGTTTTTCTTAATGAATTGAAATCTGCCTCCCTAAAATATCCACTCATTGGTCCTAGTTCTGACTTCTAGGGCCGAGTAGAACAAGTCTAATTTTTAAATGTTTAAAGATCGTGCACACACACACACACACACACACACACACACACTCTTCCCTGATCTCTGCTCACCTCTTCTCTTTTCAGAGTTAAACCTCTCAATTACCTTTCATTGATCCTTATGACAATGTTTTCAGTCCCCCTACTATGTTAGTTTTCCCTCTCTGAACCTTATTGATGTCCCTTCCAAAATGTGGCACTTAATAGTAAGTGGATACAGCAGGACAATCTTCTTCCATTTGGATTTTTATTAATGCAACTTAGATTTTCAGTTCCTTTTTGAGTTGTTAAAGCATACTACTGACACATTGAGATTGCAATTAACTAAAACCCCTAGAGATTGTTCACAGTGACTATTTTCTAACCAGATCTCTCCTATCCTATACTTGTGTGGCTGTTTTTTTTAATCTTAAATGCAGAATTTTTACATTTATGTCTATAAAATTTTATCTTGTTAGCTTCTTCCCCACAGTTCCAGCCTGTTAAGATCTCTTTTGGATTCTAAAACTGTTATTCAGCATGTTATTAGCTATCTCTCTCAGTTTCATGTCATCTACAAATCTAATAAGCATTCCATCTATGCCTTCGTCTAAGCCACTAATAAAAATGTTCAACATTTGTTGAATTCCTTTGTTCTGCTCCAATTGGGAATGAAACAGCACTTTAAGGAAGGCTTCACAGAACCCATTAGATCTGGTTTTAACTTTAAAAGTGAGGTTTTTGGTCACAGAAATAGTACTAAGCAATGCTGAGGATATTACTGATGATTAGATTCAAAGCTCACAATTTTCAATAGCTTCTACCACCATTTAAATTCTCCTTAGCCAATAAATAAGTCTATTCTTCATATCTGAAACCATGACCCTTCATTCAGGATGTCTCTGGCAATAAGGACCCCCAGCTACTTTTCCTCTTGAACCAGAATAGTCAGACCTTCTATTCTTTCTGTGAGTCAGGCATATACAAATGATACCAGTGATGTGCACTGTACTTTACCAAGTTTGACATGTTATCTAGGAGGAGAGGGTAGAGACTCAGGCGCAGGTGCTGGTGTGCCTACAGGCCTGAACCTACGTGCCCTGTCCAAATCATTATGCTGTGTATGTGTTTGTGTCCCTGACATGCATAGGACTCTCTCCCAGTTCCCAGGTGAGGGCAAATTTCTTTTTGAAGCTTATCTCTTTACCACTAAATTTGCTTGCATATTTTTCTTGAAAGAGATTTCTTTGTGGTTTTCCCCTTTTATCTTGCCTATCCTTTTTTTGCTCCTCATGTGACTCCCTTTTACTTTCCTGGGTTGCTGCCTTATGCCAGGTTCTCCTAGATCTGTAACATCAGTGGAAGGGACAGAATAAAAAATTTATGTCATTCGCATGACAAGTCTAAAAAACTAGCCTCTCATTTAAATATTGTTAAAAAAA
>JAQQSZ010011667.1:0-12194 GCA_028646595.1 Phalanger gymnotis | reverse complement strand
TATAGTAGCTCTCTTTGTAGTAGCTAAGAATTGGAAATCAAAGGGATGCCCATCAATTGGGGAATGGCTGAACAAGCTGTGGTATATGAAGGTAATGGAATACTATTGTGCTATAAGAAATGGGGATAATACGGACTTCATAACAACCTGGAAGAACCTACATGACATAATGCTGAGTGAGCAGAGCAGAGCCAGAAGAACATTATACACAACCACAGATATATGGATTCTGTGATGACTAACCCCGACAGACTTTGCTCTTCTCAGCAACACAATATACAGAGACAGCTCCAAAAGACTCACAATGGAGACTGCTATCTACCTACTGAGAAAGAATATGAAGTACGAATGCAGATCAAGGCACACTTCATGCTTGCCTTTCCCTCTCCCCCTTTTGTTCTCTCTTTGGTATTTGTTGTTGGGTTGTGGTTTTTTTTTTTAGGTCTGTTTCTTCTTTCTCATGATTTATTCCATTGATCATAAGTCTTCTCCACAACTTGACTGGTGTGTAAATTAACTCAATGCCAAGTTATAAATGGAAGTTATATGGGATTCCTGGCCATCTTTGGGAGTGAGGGGGGTAGGGAGGGAAGAAAATCTGGAACTCAAAATTATGTAGAACTGCGTGTTGCAAACTAAAACTAAAACTAAAAAATATATAAATTAAAAAAAAAAACACTTTCCCTCAGGGAACTTGCTACAACCAGCAGTAGATTGAGGGCAAAAAGCATAGGGTCAGAGTTGTGAAGAAATAAATTTAAAATCAATTTGCCCATATTAATGCCCCATTAGTGAATGGTAAGAAGAAAAAACCTCCCTGATTTTGTTGATGTGGCTTCATCATGTACTGATGAAGGTCATGATTCCTCTGTTCTTTAATAGGTAGTTTCATGAGTTGTTGTGGCCAAAAATTTCATCAACTGATGAACAAATCTCTGTTGATCCTCTCTGAATTTAGCAAAGCTTGTTCTTGAGTAATAAATGCATAATCTAACATGACCTATATTTAGTACCAAATAGATCTTACTCGTCTCTGATATAGCCTTCAAGTAACCCAGGTCACCTCCATGACCCAATAAGGTATCAATGAAAGAATGGTCAGATTAAGGAAAAAAGATAAAAAAACAAATCACAAACCTTGTTTTTATCAACTAACATTTTATTGAGATCAGGTTGATTGTCACCATTTCTTACAGAAAGCTTATATGCTAATACCTTCCTTATTGCTGTAAATTAAATTAGAAGCCATTCAACCAACCTCTTTATATTGAGGCTGAAGAAACTGAGTTTCAGAGAGATTTAGTGACTTGCCAGAAGTCTGAGAACTGAGTAGTAGGGAACAGGGGAAAAGAAAAACATATCAAATCAGAAGACCAGTGACTGAGGACCACTACCATATGAGTAATTCATTCAATATTTTTGTGCCTCAGTTTCCTCAACTTTAAGATCAGGTGGTTAAACTAGATGATCCTTAAAGTCCCTTACAACTCTAAATGTATAAATCTGTGTTTGACATTTCTTTTTCCTCACTTCCCCCACTGAAACAGTTGTGAAATCTGATATTTTTCACCTCCACATGGTTTTATTGAGGAAAGAATAGCTAGTGCAGGGGAAATTACCTGGGAAAGAATTGAGGGGTCAAAGGACTGAAGATTATAATGAGACCAAAGAGTAGAGTGGTGTAATAGAAGGCACAGGGAGATGTGAAAAGCCGGTAGCTTATGGTTGGATAAGGGTATTTCAGAATTCTTGTATGTGAAAGTGGTACATTTATGAATGATGGCAAGTTCAAAGGTATAACCATCTTTGTATGTACAGCTAAGGTGGAGGAATTGCTTATGAGAAGTAAGTAGGTTATGAAATAGAGTAGTTATGGTGTTTGAGGGAAAGTCAATATGTGTGTTAAAGTCTCCTTCAAAGTACAAGGGTAGGCAGTGGGGAGAATAGAAAACTTGTGAGACATATATCAAACTCATTGAGAAAAGAAGGCAAGTCACCTGGCAGTCTACAGACAATAGATACCAGGGTTTGAATGGGTGACAGATATGAACAGCATGAACATCAATGGGAAAAGTTACTAAGTGATAGAGGCAGAGAGAGAATCTAGAAGTGGCAATAGGATTCAAAGAGAATTCCACCTCCCTTACTTCAACCAAGAAGGGGTTTAGCTTGGAACAGTAATATTTAAGATTCTCCCACACATATAGCACATTTCCTATTTTGAGAGCTTATGCAGTTTTCTACTGTTGTAATTTCAACATGTAAATAAATGCTAAATTTGTACAACAAGCTTATTTCTTTAAATGAGCTAGTTATTCTAAATATTGCTCCATGCTGAGCTGTTAAATTTGTACACCTGCATCTTGTTTCTACCTCATCACAAAATTAAAATGGAAATTCAAGTTGACTATTACATGGAGGTGGGTTTTCATGTATATAAACCTCGTCTGCAAACTATAGCTGGAGTCAAATAAATCACTTTAATATAAGTGGGTTCAGTTTTTACCTCTGGCCCTTTCCTAAAGCTTTTCTTGATCCCCCTTTCCCCCAAAATAGCTTCCTCATGCCCCTAAATTTTATTTAATTTAAACATGTTTATAAAAATTTATATAAATGCATGTCATTTTCCTAGATGGAGTGTAAGTTTGTTGTAGGCAAGGGACTATGTCTTTTCTGTCTTTGAATCCCTCGTGCCTGACAAATATAGTGGTAAACATTTAATAAAGGTTTGATTGAAACACGAAAATGCATGGTCAGCCTACATTTATAGCTTCAAAAGAGTACCTTCTGTTTTTGTGTTCTATATTCTCTTCTCTCTCTACCTCCGTATAAACATAACTATTTTCCCCATTGGAAATATTAGTAGTGACTAGGAGGCAGGCACAGCTGAAGCTTGGTCAGAATATTAAGAAGGGTAGTGTTAAACTCAATCATGGGGGCTCAAAGGGAAGCCAGTATGGTCTCTTTGTTGAACAAATCAAGATGGACATACACCTCTTATGTGACCTCAAAACTGTCAGGAAATCCAGTTAGTTTCTTGGACCCTTGCCTGACCTTTACTTAAACTCTTTTTTTCCTGTTTTGATCTTTAGATCCTGAAAATGCTGCCTTCTGATCTTTACTTATGGATGCCTCCTGCCTCCTTTGGCCCCCATCCAGAGAACAAGGAACTAAGAATAACTAAGGGTTTTTGTACCTGGATAAGGAAGATAAACCATGACATGAAGGCAGTATACTTCAGTGGAAAGAACATTACCTCTGTAGTCAGACAATTTGGGCTCAATTTCTAGCTTTGATTTTTGCTACCTGTGAGAGCTTGGGTAATTCAGCTTAACTTCCCCAAATCTCAGCTTCCTCATAAATTAAAATGAGGGTATTGGAAGGCAGAGGTCAGGAGGGAGAGCATTTCAGGTAAATGGGGCAGTCAATGCAAAGGCAGTGAGTTAATAGATGAAGAACTCTGTTAAAGAAATAGCAAATAGTACAGTATAACTGAACTAAAGTATAAGAAAACTGGAAAACTAGGGAAAAAAGAGGTAGAGTCAAGAAGACAAAGCAATATAAAGCATTGTGGTGAACACACCTGCACAAATTCCTGCAAAGAGATCTAGAAAATGTACCAGACTAAATTCTTATGGGGAATTTGGAAAAAGTCACAGTGAATTATTTGCTAGTGCAGTGGAGGTCTATGGACACTGGGGATAGGGTAAGGGACGGTTGAGATGGTAGCATACTGAGCCAGAGAGAGTCTGTGCACCAGAAGAGAAAGTTCCAGACTATATTGGGATTCCAGTCAGACCCAAACTAGGGTATCTCAATGGGAACACGTAACAAGTGGCAGTTTTATTGCCCAATATCCAGTTCATACTCATAGATCCAGTGTGGACTAAGAAAGTGAATTTCACAAAGGGAGAAATTCCTGGAACAGGAGATCCTGGACAGTATACAAAGAAAGGAATAACTTCAAAAGCATCACCAGCAGCAGTAGCAACATGGTTCGGATTTCAAGCTTAGGCTCTCAATTCCTCCATCTAGTCTAACCCGCAAAAGAATAGCCAGGCAAGAATCCCAGACCAAAGAGGAGCCTATGAATCCACCATTCTGAACTAAAAGAACTTTCCAACTGGCTGATGGGGTGGAGACCAGGATTAGTCTCTTCTTATACAGACCCATTTCCAGTTCAGAAACTTGCAGTGCTTAGATCAGAAGAGCAGCCATCAGCTTTTACCATGAATCAGAACTGTTTGGGAACACTGAAAGCTTGCAGGTCTCCGGCCTGAGCTGTCCCAAGATCCTGGAGTAACATAACCCTCAGTACCCCCATGGAGCAATGAGACTGTAATAGTAATTAAGGTGGGACTTTTTGCCATGGACCTCTAATGATTCTGGCCTTTGTTTGAATGGGACAGATAAAGATGTTTTTGTATTTCTCAGCATTGACACAATTGGGAGTCATTGAATTATATCTGATGCGATATTGGGGGTGGGGAATTTTTCCACACCCAACCTGGGTGAGGTCGGGGCCCTTGGGGCCCTGAACAGGATATATAAGCGCAGAGTTTGGCATTCTCTCTTGGAGCTCTGAACCACAGCAGGAATGGCACTTGACTCTGGGCCAGCCGTTGTAATGAGCTCCCTGGCGGAAGACTCAGATGTTGATAACTAGGAATTGTATTTGGTCTGTAATTCAGGGTGCTGGTCTTTTCCCCTGAACTAAGTAAATGATATTTGTATGCTGGATTAAAGTAAGATTGTTAACCCTTTAACATTGCTTACCTTAATAAAGCAGATCAAAAGGACCTGGGCTTGCAGTGTTCTGTGAGCTGGTTGTTGGTTTTACACCCTCTCAGCAGCTGCTAGCCGGGTTGTTGAAACAGATGCCTTGTAGAAAAACACAACTTGGGTACAAAGTCAACTAGAAATCCCAGAAGAAAGGAAAAAAAAAGGAGAAAAAAATTTTTTTTAATAAATGAAATGAGAATGATTGGGGGGGGAGGAAAAGAAATGCGAGTTATGGAAGAGAAAAATGAAAAGGGAATTACCTATCAACATGGCACCAGAGACACAAAACCTTGCTCAAGCAGCAAACTCCTTACAAATTTAAATGGACCAAATAGAAGCTAATAACTTGATGAGACAACAAGAAATGAGACAACAAACAATGAGACAACAAAGTGAAAAGGCTAAAAAATAGAAGAAATACAAAGTATCTCATAGAAAGCCAACCAATCTGGAAAACAGATCAAGAAGAAAAAAAATTATTAGACTATCTGAACATTCTAACCAAAAAGTGAGCCTAGTCATCATATTGCAAGAAATTTTAAAAGAAAAAACTGCCCAGAGAACCAGAGGACAAAGTAGAAAAAGAAAGAATTCACCAGTCACCTCCTGAAACCCTCAAAGGAAAACTATAAGGAACATCATAGTCAAAATCCAGAACTGCCAGTTCAAAGAAGCAATACTACAATCAAGAAGAAAGAAATTCAAGTGCCCAGGGGTAGTTGATCGCGCATGTTTTAACAGCCATCATTAAAAAGGAATAGAGATGTTGGATTAAGATATTCCAGAAAACAAATGATATGGGCTCAGCCAAGAGTAACTTACCAAGCAAAACTGAGCATAAAGCTATGGGGCAATATGGATCTTTGATGAAAAACAGGATTTCTGTGCACTCCGGATGAAAAGACCAGAGCTGCAGAGAAACTCTAAGTTCAAACATATGAGAGAGGAGAAACATACAAAGGTAAACATGAATAAACAATGATAAAGAACTAAATAAAGATAAATTGCTTACATAATATGTGTCCCCATCTGAACCCTATTATCATCAAAGTTCATAGAGAGCCTAATTAAACAATCCTAGGAGTGGAGATGATCTTAAGAAAAAAAAACAGTAAGAAAAGGGAAGAGGAACATATTGAGGGTGTGGAAAGAATGGGAAGGAAGGACAGGAAAAACTGTTATCAGGGTACACAAGTTGACATGTATACAAAGAAGGAAGAGAGAGTGGAGGAGAGCAGCTGGCATCAGGACCTTGCTTTCATCTGAGCTGGTCAAAACAAGGAAGAATACACACACACACACACACACACACACACACACACACACACACACAGACTCACAGACTAGTGCAGAAACACATTTCACTAACCAGAGAAATAGAAGGGAAGGTGGGAGGTGGGGGGGAGAGGGAAGGAATAATGAGAGGGAGAGTACATTAATGGAGAGATTAGTCCTAAGCAAAACAAACTCTAAGGATGTACAAAAATGTTTAAAGCTCTTTTTGAAGTGACAAAGAATGAGAATTTGAGGTATTACCCATAAATTGAGGAATGGATGAACAAATTAGGGTATATAAATATGATAGAATATTGTTGGGCTGAACTCTTGTCAGCATAATGCATAATCAGAATTCCAGAGCAGTAATGATGAAGCATGCTACCCATATCCTGGTACAGAGGGGAAAAAAATAAAAGCACTCAGAATGCAGAACGAGATTGTTTTTTGCACATGACCAATGTAGAAATTTGTTTTGACTATACTGTACACGTTTCTAATGTGTTTTATTTTTCCTATATTCTTAGTGTGGAGAGGGGGTAAAAAAGTGAATTTTGGCTGATTAAAATAAAATAAAAGATTTAGTTTAAGTGGATCCTGAAGTCTCTTTTAGCTTGAAATCCATAATCTCACTGCTTCATTCATTCTCTCACCCTCTACCTCTTTTCATCAAGGAATTTATGACATGCAAAGGGTCAAAATGTGATAAAGAAAAAACTCCTCAGATTTGGGGCTGCAGAAATGTTCCCAGAAATGCATGACCCCTTAACAGAATCTCAAACATTAACTCCCTTCTCTGAAGTGCTTCCGCCTCATTGTCAGGTGGAGTTCTGCAGTCAGCTACTGGTCCCTAGGCTGCCCAATAACTGAATATCCTCATTTCCCCAGGGAGAAGCTAGTTGTATAGTGGCTAGGAAGGATTGCTGCTGTCAGCATGAAGGGATTAATTCTCTCAGTCTCTCTCTCCCTCCCTCACCCAAGAAATCTCCTAGACCCAGGGCTGGAATCAAGGACATTAGACCGTGTTGGATTTTCATACCTGCATGGAGGGGTATGGGCACCAGGGAGATACCAGGGAGATATATTGTTTGTTATTGAAGAAATATCATTTGATGCTTTTCATACTCACCTTTCAACTCTTTTCAGCTTCCTATTTCTGTCTTGCTGAGCCCCGAGTACTCAGTGCTTTCCTGCTGCCCCTGGTAGCCATAAATTTATATTGCAAGCAAGTTAGCTCTACCCTGCCTGATAATGTTCCCTGCTTTGGTTTTATTCCTCTCTCCTTTCAAAAATCATAGACTCATAATATTTCCACTGGAAGGAACCTCAGAGAGAGAAGGAACCTCTCTCATTTTACAGACAAAGAAACAACGACCTAGAGGTGAAGTGAGTTGTCCTTTTACACAGCGGGTTAAATCTCACTAGACCTACAATCTGCTATCCCTTTCACCCATCATGGGGCCTCTCACCCTGAATCCCATTCCCACAGATTGCAGCTCTCAGACGGTTGTAACTGTTAAATGCTTTTAAGCAAAATTAACTCCCCCTGTATATTATCAATGTATAAATCAGCAGAGATCCTGTATGTACGGTTTCTTATCAAATTTGATATCTAATGATAGGGATTTTGTTGCTCAAGTGAATAAGTTAATTGAAGAGGCTATCCTTTCGGCTTTCACAAATCATACCATTTAGCTTCCACTATCAACACTAACTTGGACAACCACTGTCCCTGCACCACATCTTGCTGTTCTAGCTAACTACGAAACACCATTTTATTGTGTGATAGTTTTTCTTCTAAAAAGTGGGAAATGTATCTCACTATATAGAAAGAAATGCAGAGCCATCTTCACCCCCATAGCCCTTGAGCAAATTTCAGACAAAATTACCTCTACTCAAATCTGCCAAGAATTGCTGACTAAGTATAGGAAGTGGTCCTTAACTTCCCTGCACACATTTAGTATGTGCAATAAAGTGATGTATCAAAGAATTAGGGGCCATTCTTTTCAATATCAGGAAACACAAAGTGTGAATAGAATGTGGCAAATTTCAAGAGCAGTGCCACTATACTATGAATACTGGCCAAAGAAACTCTTCCCTTGTAAGTTAACCTACTGAGGACTTCCATCTGCAGGTTTATGACAACCCAATTTTTTAATCATAAATCATGCAAGTATATGATAACTATCATTAATCATTGTTTAGCCAAATAAGTAAAATTAGCTAAACCCCATTATTTTCCCCAAGAGAAAGCATTTTACATTTTCTCAGTGACAGCTAGGTTTTCATCCCCAACACACTGAACAAAAATATCTTACCAAGCTATATCACATCACAGAAATCTTATTGTCCACTGTCACATAAATCAATCCATTAATCATTTAGACAGAACATTGCTAAAACATAGGAAAAATTACAGAAATCAAACTATATCTAAGACACTCAGGATTTATATTAACACAAAACCCTCTTTACATCAAAAAGATGGAGACTTGAATCATTCTAAAGATTTCGTGGTTGGGCCAGCACACCAACTAAATTAAAATGCTGATACTACTTAAATCACTTACAGATTTAGTGCCATGACAGTTAAAATGCCAAGGAGTTACACCATAGACCTAGAAAAAATAAAATTAATCTAGACAATCAAAAGGTTAAGAATCTCAAAAGAAATAATGAAAAAAATCAGAATTAAGGACTCATAGCGTTAATAGTTCTCAAATTATATAATCCAGTAGCAATCATCAAAACTATTTGATATTGGTTTAAAAAATAATAGAATGACCAGGAGAATAAATGAGGTCCAAGAATATTAAGCATTCAGGTAAGGACTTTGGACTCAGTACACTTGACTAAAAACACTGGAAAACTCATACATTAAGTGACTTGCCTAGGGTCACCCGGCGAATCAGAGGCCCACCTTGAATCTAGGACTTCCTGGATTTACATAAAACTCACTAACCAATTTTGATGGCCAGAAGCTGCCCACTTAACTTGGGGTTTACTGGCTGGATTTCTTTCTTTCTCTCTTTCTTTCTGTCTGTCTGCCTTTCTTTTTTCCTTTCTTTCCCTCTTTCTTTCCTTCCTTCCTTCCTTCCTTCCTTCCTTCCTTCCTTCCTTCCTTCCTTCCTTCCTTCCTTCCTTCCTTCCTCTCTTCCTTCCTTCCTTCCTTCCTTCCTTCCTTCCTTCCTTCCTTCCTTCCTTCCTTCCTTCCTTCCTTCCTTCCTTCCTTCCTTCCTTCCTTCTTTCCTTTTCTAATTAAATACATTTCTTAAAGAGGACTATTCACTGAATGGGCATTACCTCACTCTAAGTGAGCACATGAAAAGGCCTGAGCCAAAAAGAGCCAGGGACTCCCATTGCATCCTGGATCATCTCCAGTCGTCCTGATGAATACCAGATCACTGGATCCAGATGGCTCAGGGGGAGAAAGTGAGGCTGGTGACCTTGCACAGCCCACTGACACTCAAATCAAAGTCAATTGCAAGTCATGTCATCGTTTCCCTGATGTCGTGGTCCTTTTTGAAAATGAAAGACAAACACAACAACAACAAATACCCTGTGCTGTCTCTCTATTGTTTTATATAAGCTGTTTTATTGGAAAAAAACCATTTATAGATGTTTTATAAACTAAAAACTTAAGGAACATATGAATAGGGTTTTCAACAACAGCCTCCCAATCTGTCTAGTTAAACCATGATTAATGGGAAAGATGTTCCTCAAATGAGAAAGGAGTAGAGGAAAAACTCAACTAATCCAATCCATAAAACTCAGTGTGTAGTCTATTAGGCCTTGAAGACTTTTTTACTGGTTCAGAAAATGAAACAGATGTTTCATTGAATAGGAGTCAATAAAGAGACTACTCAAAATATGCAACCACACTGCTACATCTGTGCTGGCTTTTCTGACCTGGTGTTTTTATGTAGAATTTAAGGCAAAGTTTATTTTCCACTTACTTTTTAATGCCTCTGGTAATTGTGACATAGAATTCAAGTTGATCATGCACAAACAGAAGCCATATGAACTTGTTTACAGGAATAACTTGCATACATCCTGAGATCTGTATTCTTGGAACCTGCAGATGAATTAATTCACCTCATAAACATTTGGGCCAAGTGAAGTGGAAAGTAGAATCACGATCAAGCAACCTTCCTTAGTCAAGCTCTTGTTTTACTTTGTTTTTAATATTTCTAAAATGCGTTCAAACTTTTTCCTGCTTTAGGTGGTATGGTCATAAGGAATCTTTTAATCATATTAAGCATTTATTTATTAATGATGAATGTTCTGAAGTGGTCACACTATTTGAATTCATACTACATATTTCCATTGGTCTAGCACTAAGTCCCATACTTTTCATAATTCCATCTTTAATAGTACAGCATTTTACATAATTATGTTCTTAATAGTATGAATTCAAACCCATTCACCCACTTCAGAAGAATCATTACTCACAATAATCAGGACCTTGCTGTATTGGTTTAAAATTTCCAAAGAATTTTATATATGTTATTTCATTTGATTCTCATAGTAACTCTGTAAAGTAGATGCTATTTTGCTCATTTTTACAGATGAGGAAACTGAGAAGGAGAAACCTTTGTGACTTTCCCAGGATCATACAGCTAGAAAGTGTCTGGTATAGAATTTAAATTCAGATATTCCTAATTCAAATCCAACACTGTGTCACCCTGATAAAAAAGTTCCTCAAGGATAACATTCTCAAGATATTTTCACTGCACAGTAATATAGATGAGAGGCAAGGTACAGTAGATAGATAGAAGGCAGTCTGACAGACAAGGAGACCTGAGTTCAAATCCTATTTTTGACCTTGTGTCCCTGCACAAGTAATTTAACCTCTTTGTGTCCTTTGTCCTCTCAGAAAATTCTCTAAGATTACTTTTTCTTGTTGAAGAGTTCTCTATACCATTGAAATCTAATGTCTGATACAATACTCACATACACACACATACACATATATGTGTGTAATATGTGTGTATAATATGTGTGTGTGTGTAAAATCAGAGTGCTTAAATCTTTTTTCATAATCTATATCTATCGTCTACCTATACATACACTCACATATATATATATATACATATATGAGTATATATAGATATGTATATGTACGCATGTATATGGAGAGAGACAGAAACAGAGAGAGAGAGAGAGAGAAACTTGCTCCTGAAAGTTGATGAATCTCAAGTAAATGGAATTGGACAACTTTTTGTTTCATTCCAATTCCATCTGCATACATAAAATCAGATTTAAAGCATACCAGATTTAAAGCAAGTCTGGTTAGAAAATTGCTTTTCACTTCTGATTTACTCTCAGAAGAATAAAATCACCAAAGTATCTTGAACTTGTATGAACTTAACGCAGTGGAAAAGATAATTCTGTCTTCAGTAAAGATCTATCCAGTAATATTGTCATCGGGATATTAAAATTTAGGAAGAGGATGCTTGCCATTAGGCAGAAAAAGTGTTAGATACCCTCACTGA
Source organism: Phalanger gymnotis (assembly GCA_028646595.1). Classification (NCBI taxonomy): domain Eukaryota; kingdom Metazoa; phylum Chordata; class Mammalia; order Diprotodontia; family Phalangeridae; genus Phalanger; species Phalanger gymnotis. Next base: position 642 of record JAQQSZ010011667.1, on the reverse strand, counting down.
GGCAAACCAGAGGCTATAATTTGCCTCGTTTGTGTAGAATTTAGTGGAGGTGACCAATAGGCACCTTTTAGAGTATGTTATTGACATCACTATGTGATGTTTGTGGGGGCCCCTCAAAAGTTCTTTACTTGAAGATGTAAAATGACCTCTTGGTATTCTAGTCTGTAGGCATAAACTATGGCAACCTCTGCAAATCAGAAAACACCATAGGTGACAAATTCCAGATCAGATAGGCTTCCCAACTAGAGCTCCTGAGGGGAGAAATAGATTCCCAGGTTTCAGACAAATAAGACATAAGCTAAAATCGTTGTTAGATTACTGTAGTAAAAAAAAAAAACTCTGAGAGCCACACCTGCTGATGACAACCTGCTCTAGGGATGGAAACTGGGAACAAGCTCAATTGATATAGTTCAAATGGGCAATGTTAGAAGGGCTCTGCTTCCTTTCCTAAAATACACTGCTGCTTGTTTTCTATTCTGGTAAACGTGTAGTATGAGGAGGTGGATGGTAGAAAGAGGAGGTGACTAGGGAGCCAAGATGGTGACTGGAAAGCAGTAACTGGCGTGAGCTCCCCACCAAGTCCCTCCAAAAACCTATAAAAAAATGGCTCTGAACCAATTCTAGAACTGCAGAACCCACAAA
>JAQQSZ010011666.1:0-12194 GCA_028646595.1 Phalanger gymnotis | reverse complement strand
AGTTGTTTCAGTTGTGTCCAACTTTTCGTCACTCCATTGAGGGTTTTTTTTTTTTTTGGCAAAAATACTGGAGTGGTTTAGGATGGCCTCTTTAAAAAAAAGAGAGAGAGAGAGACCATTCTTTGCCTCATTTCTTATTAATCCTTAATCACCGAATGAGTGTTGTCTCATTCAAACTGAGACCTTGAAAAAGTCAAGTTCTCCCACTGCATGCAGGGTCATCTCCAAATGTCCTGACCTATCTCTGGCCATTGGGTCCAGATGGCTCCGGAGGTGAAAGTGCCATTGGTGACTTTGCTCAGCCCTCCCTCACTTAAATCCAATTCACTTGCATGTCATGGTCCTCTTCAGGAACAAATGACAAACAGCAGCAGCAGTAAGCAATTGGAGTGGTTTGCCATTTAACTTTTTCAGCTCATTTTATAGATGAGGAAACTAAGGCAAATATGGTTAAGTGACTTGCCCAGGGTCACACAGCTAGGAAGTGCTGAAACCAGAGGTGGACTCAGGAAGATGACTCTTTCTTATTCTAAGCCTGTCACTCTAACCCTTCACCACCTGGCTGTACTTTACCAACTATTGCTTACTGTCTATTAATCACCAAACACCCACCTCCCAACCAAGCAACTAGTAGAAAGGGCAATGTGCCTGGAGTCAGACCTGTGTCCAAATCTTGCCTCTAACATCAATCAATAAATATTTATTAAGTGCCTACTATGTGCCAGGCATTGTGGTGTTACAAAAAGAGGCACAGTTGTAAAACACAGTTTCAAACAGTGTCTTTTGCTCTGGACTTGCATGAAACAACAGCAGATGAAGGAGGTTGGCATACAACTACCAGGGATAGAGGGTGGTACTTTTTGGGCTAATACATGGTATTGACCTGAGCTTGGTATGTTTGAGATACTCACCCTTTTAGTCCTTAGGCAGTCAGTTCTGCTGCCCCTTCCAACTCCGAGATTCTGTGACTTTACAAAATATCTTCTCAGTCAGTCATTGTAAGGATGGAGAGTACAATAGAAACGTTTTTTGAAGCTATGCTCTTGTCTTGAGTCTCATCTTGAAATTCGAGGAGCCCTGGGGAGAAGGGTGTGGCTGTATTTGATCTTGAGAGTTGTGTCAGGACTGGAAGAGCGCTTGAAAAAGGCTTCTAGTTCAACCTCCTCAATTACAGAGTCGGAAACTGAGGCCAAGAGGACCCAATGTACTATGTTTTCAATTGCTCTTAAAAAAAAAAAAATAAGCCCACAGTTAGATCCGAGTACTTTGCATGCAACCACTAGAGGGAAGACTTTTCATAACATATCTTAGGGACATGTTGAAATTGTGTAACTGAATTAATGTAACAGAATAAGGGACCTAATGAGAAACTGGTCTAAACAATTAAGAAAATTGAGACCTAAAGAGAATACATACTTTTCCCAATGTCACAGAAATGGTAAAGGTCTCTCTCTATCTCAGTTTATTGTTACATCAATTGATTATTTTTGATTCAAAATTTATTTTACTACCCTTTTATTGTATTAGAGTTTTTGCAGTATTGTGATTTTAGTAAACATTGTATGTTTTACTATGTATTGTATGCTATATGTTGTATGTTTCATTAATATGTTACTATTTTAGTAAACGTATGTTTTGCTATATATTGTATGCTTCACTAATATATTACTATTTTAGTAAACGTATGTTTTGCTATGTTTCATATGCTATGTATTGTATGTTTTACTAGTATATATTACTATTTTAGTAAACATTGTATTTCATATAATGTAGTTGAAAAAGGCACTGAATTTGGAGTCAAGAGACCTGGGTTCAAATCCTGGTTCTGATATTTACCAGCAAAGTAGCCTTTTACAAATAAATCCTCTCTAGGCCTGTCTCCTCATTTGCAAAATGGGACAATTGGACTAGATAATTTATAAAATCTCTTTTGTTTCTTAAATTCATGATCAAATGTCTAAGATTTAAATTTGACTGTCAGGATTCAGGCTCCAGGGGCCTAGTATTCCTTTTTAAGCTTCATGGATTCCATACTTCACATCTTGGAGAGTGGGGCTTGTTATTTCTTTTTTAAGACACTCAGCTCCCTAGAACTTTATCACATCTATGGTGCCTCTTCATGGAATTGGACCAATTGGATTAGTAGAGGCTAGTTTCTAGGCCCCATCACAGGGCATTTGTATAGATGTTAAGCAGGTCATTGCTATTTGCAAATGGAAGGCTTTTGCTATATGAATCCACATCTTGATGGTTGGGGCTTGAGTCAGGAGGAGGCAAGGGACCCTGTCAATGACCATGCTGGCACATAGGCTCAGGGCAGAGGCAGGAAAGGCAAGCAGTCACTGCTATATCAAGGCTACAGCTTAGCTTCCCTGGTACTCTCCATGTCTTGACCCTTGATCTTCCTGGCCTAAATTTCAGTTCTGAAAACTGGTTGCCCTACTTATCTCAGCCCTTTGAATTTCAATCCTTTATTTAAAACCTGGTACCAATCCAGCTCTGGCATAGTCACTTTTCTTTCTCTTAAGAATATTTTTTCCAGATCCATGGTTTGACATACAATTCACTTCAGATCATAGACTCGGGTTCTTCTTTCATTTAGGGGAGTACCCTGTTCCCTATGTTAAAGTCTAAAAGCTAACTTTCCTTTGTTTTTCTTAACACCACCACCACCCCGAACCACTTCTGTCAGATCAGAGGAGATTGGGTACATTCAGGGTATGATGGCCAAGGCAGATCACTTTATTCCTGAGTACTCAGTTTTGCTACAATTAATACCAACCTAGAACATTCCCTTTCACAAAAATTATAGTTTTTACCTCCAGTTCTTTTTTAAAAAATTAAACTGAACTTTAAGAAAAAAAATCCATTTTCTTTCCCTTTCGCACCCTGCCCCATTGAGAGAAAAAAAGAAAAGAAAAGCCTCCAAAACATATAAGTTGTCCCCAAAATATTAGTGTCCTTTAGGCTTTATTAACTTCAGAACTATCAATTCTACAAATTTAGACAAGATAATTTGAAAGTTTATTTAAATTTCTTTTATACTTATTTAATTTTGTGACTTTTGAATAACAAATTTTAAGTTTTAATAAAACAGCACACCTTGTCATTATGCACTGAGTATATGGTACTTTCTCAATGAAACCTTCTCAGACTGGTGGATCCATAGAGGAAGTCTTTTTGCTTGTCCATTTCGGTCATTACATTTTTTTCTTGTGGAGATCATGTCAAATTGTCATGTGCTCATCAAAATCTCATTCTTTGGATGATCTTAAGGCTAGGACTACACATGCAGTCCTTTCAGTCCCAGAGTGGCAGGCACCTAATGAAAGTTTTTACAAAGTTCAAAAATCCACTAGAGTGATTTATAGCACAAGATGGTAGTTGTGTTAAATTTTCATAAGTAACATCAATATTTCAAAAATTTTTATCCTCTTTTTTGTGAGTTCATACCGTTTATATTTTTGAAGTCATTGAAGCTTAAAACTATATTTATATGTTGAGGACACCCACAACTTCCCACATTGGCCATGTCCAAATAATATTTGTTTTACCTCTCTGTCAGGAGGTAGGTAGCATGCTTCATCATTTATCCTCTGGAATCATCTGCCCTCCAATCTTTTCTGGATATAAATATGCCTATCTAGTTCTTCAAGACACTATCTAAAAAGCTGCACATGGAATTGCTGTCCCCAACTAAAGGCTACATGAGGCCCTTCATGAGAAATGACCGTAGGGAGCTCCATTGCCTTCTGCAATCAACTTCATCCATTTCTCCAAACCTCCATTTACCATGGATGACTGCTTTACAAGTACAGTTGAACCCGATAGTTTGACTCAGTTGGTGGGGAAGAGAAGTTGTTCAAGCCATCGTGGATTTCCAGTGGGGTTGACTGTAGTATCTGGTCTCTTGAAAAGAGATATAGCCTAGCAAAGGGAAAGGGTAAGGTAATATCCATTTATTAAGTGCCTACTATGTTACAAATGCTATGCTAATCACTTGACAAATATTTCATTTGACTCTCATAACCACTCTGGGAAATAGGTGCTACTAATTTATTCCCATTTTACAGTTGGGAAAACTGAGGCAGACAGAAGATTCACACAGCAAGTGTCTGTGGCCTGATTTAAACTTATTCTTGACTCCATACCTACTGCTGTGTTGACTGCACCCACCCACTCCCACCCCAGCTGCCAAACTTAGAAATTATTTTGAAACCTGGGCTTATGATGTAGTTTCCTCTTTTATAAGACCAAATCTAAACCTGGTATCCCGTATAACCTTGTGTCCCAGGAGAAGGAGTCATATTGGGCTCCAGGCTCACAAAATAAGGGATCCTTCAAGATTTTGGGATAGGTGAGGCTGCTGTCTGTTAGCTCCCTGTCAATAGAAACCTACAATCTTGTTGACTGTTACTAGACAGTGTGTCTTCATTGGCAGTGAGTTCCATGGTTCCCATATGATCTCACTTTCATTGATTCTGACCAAGGACACCCTTGAGTTTGGTTTCCACTTTCTTCCATGTTGTTCCTCATCTTCAGATTTGTCTGACTCACTCACTGACAAGCTTACTAAACTGGCAAATTTGTCCATTGGCATTTAGTAAGCACTTTCTTTGTATAAGGTTCTGTCCTAGGCATTAGGAATACAAAGACAAAAATAAAACCATCCGTCCTCTCAAGGAGCTTATATTCTGTTATGTACCACGTGATCTTATCCACCATCTTCAATAATTCTGTCATTGACATAGACTGCCCAAGTCTGGGGAAAGATGGCTGACCATTAACCCTGAGCACTTTTCCCCATGAGATGGTATGTCTCAAATCCTTGGTGTAACATAAGTCTGAAACATTATATAGGTCAAGGTCACATGTGGCACTCTAGGTTCTCAAGTTTGGCCCTTTGACTGAATCTAAACTTCACAGAACAAATCCCCTTAATAAAAGGATTTGTTCTGTAAAACTTGGACTCAGTCAAAGGACCCAAGGACTCAGAAGGCCACATGTGGCCTGGAAGCCGCAGGTTCCCAACCCCTGGTATACGTCTTTGGGGGAAGTAGGGTTTATTAGAAGTTGCTCTTAGCAACTGCTTGTGTTTTTCCCTTGACAGTCAGGCAGTGGATGCATAAAAACAAGTAAGATAAGGTGCTTACCATCAAAGTACTTACACTTTGGTGTTAGTGGGGAAATGCTATGGTTTCATCATAATTTATCATTTTAATAGACTTTTAATATCTGTCTTTTGGATTGGGCAACTCTCAATCCTAAATTTGGCCAGATGCCCCTGGTCAACTTGGCATTACCCTAATTGTTAGTTTAACGTCTTACCATGATAAGGAAGGCAGGGAAGTTGAGTTATGTAGCATCACATATGAAGGCAGCAGCCAGTGAAAGCACCAGTTTCTGTTTCATCTTGGGGCTACAAGTAGATAAAAAGCAGGGAGAAACCAGCCTTTTAACTGATATTTAAGGCAGGCTCACTAGATAGAGGTTGTAGTTTATTATCCTTAAAAAAGAGGGTAGGAGGGAAGAAGGAAGAAAGAAAGAGAGAAAGCAACATACACCGCATTGGCCAATCGGTGCAGATCAGAGGGGGCTTTTGTGGATCGTCGTCCCTCTGTGTGTCCCTCAGGCAGGCTGGTGTGTTATACCAAAAGTTTTACAAAGAAGGTTTTAGGCACGATGATTCTTTGTCACCAAGACACAAATGATTGTGCCCTTGACAATAGCATCTAAGTAATTTCCTTTCCCTTCAGATTTGTATGTTATTTATAGGATCCTCAAAATCAGAGGACATAAAACCCTGACAAGCATTTCTTCAGTGACATTCAATAATAGTTCATCGTGAATTCTGTGGAGGTGAAACTCAAGCTTTGCTAGCCAGTCAGCTAGCATTCGTTAGGTAACTATTAGGTGCCAATAAATCAATAGATGATTATTAAGTGCCTAAGTGCCAGGCTCTGTGCTAAGCAGTGGGGATACAAAAAGAGGCAAAAAACAATTAGCCTTACCCCCAAGGAGCTTACAATCTAGGGGGGGAGACAACATGCAAACAAATATATACAAAGCAGGCTATATGCAAAATAAATAGGAAATAATGAGCAAAGACACTGAGATTAAGAGGGGTTTAGGAAGGCTTTCTGTGGATTTTAGTTGAGAGTCAAAGGAAGCTAGGGAGATCAGTAGGTGGAACAGAAGAAGGAGAGTATCCCAGGCACGGGAGGGACATCCAGAGAAAATGCCCAGACCTAAAAGATGGAGTGTCTTGTTTGTGGAACAGTCAGGCGGTCAGTATCAATGGATCAAAGAATATGTATCAAGGAGTAAGGTATAAGAAGACTGGAAAGGTTGGAGGGGGGTTGCTTATAATGGGCCTTGAATGCCAAGCAGCATTTTACATTTGATCCTGGAGGCAATAGGGAGCCACTGAGGTTTAATGATTGGGAGGGTGACATGGTCGGACCTATGCTTCAGGGAGAATCACTTCAGTGGCTGAAATAGAGGACGGATTGGAATGGGGAGAGACTTGAGGCAGGCGGACCCACTAGCAGGATATTGCATAGTCCAGGTATGAGATTATGAGGGCCTGTACCACAGTTGTGGTGTTGGGTTAGAAGAGAGATGAGGGTGTGTTTGAGAGACATGGAAAAGATGAAATTGACAGGCCTTGGCAACATATTGAATATGAGGAGTAAGAAGAGATAGTGGGGAGTCCCGGATGATGCTTGAGGCTCCGGGAGGATTCTTGTTGCCATTTACAGTCATAGGGAAGGTAGGAGGGGTGGGGGGAAGGTTTTTAGGGAGAAAGATGATGCCAGGCACTGTGCTAAATGCCGAGGATACAAAGAGAGGCAAAATAAAATTTAAAAAGCAATGCATAGGGAGTGGGGGATACCCCTCAGACAGGAATTAGTATCCCCTCTCCTGGTTTCTCCAATAGTTGTAGGCCAGGTGAATCTCTTACCTCCTAGAACCCTGTAGTCACGTTCTTACACCAGCTTTCCATCTTGTTTTAGTATAATCATTCCATTTTCTGTACAAGTTGAAGTTAAAAACATCCGCAACTGGAATCACATCCCATAAAGTGCCTCCATAGATTGGTAATGTATATTCTTAGAATCACTCAGTTTTAGAGCTAAAGACCACACAGGTAATCTAAACCAATCCTTTCAGATGAAGAAACTGACCCCAACAGTTAAGTATTTAATGGACCTCCCAATAGAGGAGGGAGCGTGGATGGATTACTATAAATTCATTCTCACTTCTGAAAAATCATCTCAGATTTTTTTCGATAGGTCAGTAGTTTGAGAATATATAATTTGTATATATGCAGGAGGAGGGTGGTTTTTTTTTTGGTATATATTATCCTTGCTATATGTATTTTTCTTAAATAAATATTAATGTTAAGAGGCAGCTAGGTGGCGCTGTGGATAGAATGCTGGACTTGGAGTGGGGAAGATGTCTTCCTGGATAATCAATGTTTTTAAGAACAAGATGAGCAGTGATTTAGAGAAACTTAAGTAGTCTTAGAATAAAGCTGAAAACCTTGATTATCTTTTAATTTTAAAAAGTTTATGTGTTATACTACTGTCCTCTGCAAATTTTATTTTCCATGAATTTTTCTCTTAAAATTGATGGATTTTTATTTAGGAATATTATTCAATTAAAAAATTTTTTTTGAGTAGAATTCCCATTGATTTAAATTACATTTATTTTTGTACTTATAGTAATTTTTACCAGCTTTACTTCTAGGCAAGCAGCAAAAAAACTTTTTATCCTTAAAAAATAATAATAATTCAAATCTGACCTCTGACACATACTAGCTGTGTCATCCTGGGCAAGTCACTTTACCCCATTTGCCATATTTCCTTATCTGTAAAATGAGATGGAGATGGAAATGGCAAAGTACTCTAGTATCTTTGCCAAGGAAACCCCAAAAGGACTCATGAGGAGTCTTACATGACTAAAAACAACTCAACAACAACAACATGCCTGGGCACTAACCTATATATTTTCAACTGTTTTATAATTCAGCCCTTTAGCCACCTGGATGGCCATGGTGTTTTTGCTCTAGGAATTTCCTGTTGAGGATCTTCAGTTGAGTGTGAGAGAGTTGAATTTCTTTTTTTGTTTGATTTGTTGGTTTTTTTTTGGGGGGGGGTGGGAAGAGCAGGGCAATTGGGGTTAAGTGACTTGTCCAAGGTCACACAGCTAGTAAATGCATCAAGTGTCTGACACTGGATTTGAGCTCAGGTCCTCCTGATTCCAGGGCCGGTGCTCTACTCGTTTCGCCATCTAGCTGCCCCTGAGAAGTGAATTTCTTGACCAAGCTCATCTCCAACCCCCAAACTACCCCCACCCAGGAGTTTCAATCAGGAATAAACAAATCCATGAATGAAGGAGGAGCTGAAGAAATTGCTATGCTTGACTGAAGCTTTTCCAGACTTGGTATTTGGAAATTCAAGTAAGAATCTAGAGGCAAATGACTGTGTCTGGGCTATGGACATGCAAGTGTCATAAGGGCAGCTGGCATCACCTTTGGGCTGACACCCCTCACATTGCAATGAGTCAGGGCAGAAACTCACGTTTTGGGGAAGATGCTTGAAAGCCCAGAGCAGAGAAAACATTTATGTTAATAAATCTTTAAAAAAAATAAAAGATTCTAAGTATTAAAATAAATCATTCCATGATTCTTCCAAAGAAAAACAAAAGGCAACATTATGGAAACCTCATGGTATTAAAAACAAATAACTTTGTGCATCCTTTGTCATTTTTAGCATTTTCGTTGTTACTGTCGCTCCTTGAAGGTGCGTTCTCTCAGTGACACTTAAGGACAGCCTTTATTTATATAAAACCACGTCCAACTTCAGTAGATGCCTTTTAGTGCTTTGTACTGACTTCTGAGTAAGTTTTTCTAGTCTCAAGGCCCCTTGAGAACCAAGGGTTCTTTATTTTATTCTTTAACAATTTGTCCTTGAGAGCCAAAGCATCCCGGATATCAAGGCTGAATACAAATGTCTCTTTGCCAGAGTCTGAGATGGAGTGAAAACCAGTAGAACAAAGTCTGGGTCCTTGGACAGAGGGCTTTCACTTAATTTCGCCACTTCAGTGGAGGAAAATTGATCTGATACATCATCTGCTGTACCTTCCGCCCATCTCTCTTTTCTATTCTCTGAGTTCTCATATGGAGGAGAGATTAGCTTCATTCTCCTTGGCCTCAGAGGGCATGATATTCATGAGCAGAAGTTTTAGGAAGGCTGACTTTTGCTCAACATCAGGAAAAAACTTCCCGGTGATGGTTAACACCAACAATAATAATATCTAGTGTTTATTTTATGCTTTAAGTTTTGCAAAGCCCATTTTGTCGTTAAATCATTTCAGTGGTGTCCGACTCTCCATGACCCCATTTGGAGTTTTCTCAGCAAAGACACTGGAATGGTTTGCCATTTCCTTCTCCAGCTCATTTTACAAATGAGGAAACTGAGGCAAACAAGGTTAAGTGACTTGCCCTTTACAAATATTATTTTATCCTCACAACAACCTGAGAGGTAGGTGCCCTCTCAGGAAGGTGCAGTATAGGTGTCTTTGTTATTTCTATGTTACAGATGAGGAAACTGAGGAAGACAGAAGTTAAGTGACATGCTCAGAGTCACACAGCTAACATCTCTCAAGTCTTTCTGACTTCAAGTCCAGAACATTATGCATTGTGCCACTTAGCTGCTTCATTAGAACTGTTAAAAAAAATGCAAAGGATGACCCTGAGCAGTAATGAATTCACAATTGATAGATACAATTAAGTAGAATGAGGATGAACGTTTGTCAATGATGTTATAGAGAGGATTTATGATTAGGTTGTGAGTTGAACTAGTGACTTCAGAGCTCCCTTGAAATTCATTTTTTTTAGACTGAAACACCAGAACTCAAATACAAAATAGAGAAAAGAAAAAGAAATATCATAAACTTAAATATTGAAACTTAAATACAAAGTAAGAAAAGAAAAAGAAACATATGTGCACAGCAAAATATAAGAGAGGATTCAAAATATATAGCGATACATTTTCATTTCAAGAAAGCCTATATAATAAATACTATGCATTGCGTTGAGAACTGTCCATCTTTTCTTTGCTTCCTTGTAAGTTTTCTTTTGTTCTCTGCTGTGCACTTTTTACTTTGTTCTTTTTTTTACACTCTTCCTCCTGTCCCCGGACATTGAAATTCTTAGGTTGTATTCTCTAACTTGGGCATTCTATTCCACCCCCTTTTTCTCCTTCTTTACTGATATCCCCTCATCTTCAGGGAGAAAGATAGAAGACTGAAATCATCAAGATATATGTGGGTGGGCATGGCCCTTTGGCAAAACAACTGCTTATGATAACAGTACTTACATCCAAAGGACAAGCACTAATAGTGGCAAGTGCAGGCACAGGGGAGACTATATCTGGGGGGACAGAAGAGGGCAACCCTTAAATCATCCTTTCCCTCTCCCTAATCTACATATATGTGAGGGGGAAGAAATGGTATAAAAAAGTAGCCAAAAGAATTCTTCCTCTCCCCTTGTCGTCTTCACATATGTTGCAAGTAAACACTAGGTGGTAGTGTGGTATTAATATTCAACAGTTAACAATACTTTTTTTTAAAAACTCTTCTAATTGTCAAAGCACTGGTATATAGTACCGTAAAGGCAAACCCTAGCTGTCTAAAGTCATTTAGCTTTATATTTGTTATAAAAATGATTTATGTTTAGCTGCCACAGAAGGGGGAGGGGGAGGGGGAGGGAAGGAGATTGGCAAAAGGAAAATTTGAAATGAATTGGAGCTGCTACTCCTTGAAAATAGCCTATTGCCCTGGGGGGGGGGGGGGAATCACCCTTGATATTGGTAAGTAGAAAAGCATGCTGCTTCATTAATCTTTCTAAGAGGGTAATGTCCATGGAGGAGGAAAGTTGGGTTTTATAGAGTAAAGAGAGATATGACTGTGAATCTGTTAAATATTTTCTACTTATTTATTCTGTATATAAATATTCCGTACTTATTTATAAAGGGGCAGCTAGGTGGTGCAGTGGATAGAGCACTGGCCCTGGAGTCAGGAAGACCTGAGTTCAAATTTGCCCTTAGACACTTAATAGCTGTGTTACCCTGGGTAAGTCACTTTCACTCTGTTTGCCTTAATCCACTGGAGAAGAAATTGGTGAACCACTCCAGTATCTTTGCCAAATGGGGTTCTAAAGAGTTGGGCATGACTGAAATGACCAAATGACAAAAGCTTATTTATAAGTCTTGGATAAGGCAAGTAAAACTTTCAAGAAGTGCCATTCGTGTTAAAGAGGAATGCAGGAAATGATGAGCGAATGCATAAATGCATGCATAATCTTTTTTCCCTCCATGGTAGAACGTTACTGTGCCTAAGTTCTAGTATGGACAGTGTCATTAATTAGCTTTGTGACTTTAGGTAAATCATCCCACCTCTCTGAGCCTCAGTTTCTTCATCTATAAAATTGGGGGGTTGTACAAGATCTCTATTTTCATTTTTGGCTATTATCATATGATCTCAACTGTTTCACAGCAATAAGCTAATTGTTATTATTTTGAACTCAACAGATTGTACTTGATTGGAAGTCATTAGTGGCCATTCACAAATAACACTAGGTTTACGTCTCACAAGTGTGTTTACATTTTGTAAGTGTTTAATTTCCTATCCCTTGAATCTATCTCAGCTTTTGCTCTGTAACTGCTCCTGACTAACTCATTTGTTTGGACTTAGACCGATATTTAGTTTTGGAAATGAAGTATAAACAAAAAGATAGTTAACAGAATTAATCATTGCATAGGCAAAGAATTCACTCCCTTTTCTCCTCTGCCTGTTGGAATTCTTAGCTCTCTTCAAGACTTAGCTCAAGAGCCAACTTCTATATAAATCCTTTCCTTATGCTCTTAATTGTTAATGTCTCTTTCATCCCTCAAATTATACAGTTACAGTCAGTCAAGAAGCATGTATTAACCTAATATGTGTGTGTATATATATATATATTTAATTTACTTATCTGTGCATACTTTGTTTCCCTTCACTATAATGATTTCTTGATTTCTCATCAAGTCACTAACTTCCACTTGCTCCTATCTAATTTTTAAGCTAGTATTTTCTTTAGTGGTCTTTTGGACCTCCTTTTCCATTTGGCTAATTCTGCCTTTCAAGGC
>JAQQSZ010011665.1:0-12194 GCA_028646595.1 Phalanger gymnotis | reverse complement strand
ACTGTTAGTTTCCATGAAAGGAGTGATCAACTCGCTAGGCAATTAATTTAGGAGCCTCTCTGTGAAGTCAACTTTGATGATTTTTAATATATTTTGGTCATACACCTGGGATTCCATGGTCAAAAAGAGAGACCAGGATTATTTTGGCAGCTGTATTAAGTTCTGAGTAAGAAGACTTGCTTAAGAGAGAAGTGAATGAAAATTTCTTTCCTTGAGTAAGAATAGAAAATTAGCCAACAAGTCATACTGTTTTGGGACAGAAAAAGGTACTAAAACTCAACTATAGAGGAACGAATGGTGGATATTTTCTAGTATGTATCTCCCAATTCTAGGATATTCTTCACCTAAATATATCATAATTGACTATGTTATAATATAAAACATAATTGACTATTTTATAATATTAAAAAAATCTCATGAGTTACTAGAGGCTTATTGACACAAACTGACTTGTTGAGGATGACATGGCTAGTCAGCTTCAGAAACTGTATTTGAAGCCAAGACTTCTGGACTTCATGGCCATCACACTGTTCATCACTTCCCATCTGCCTACAGATGATAATAGTGTATAGAAGGGGTCATATGAATAAGATGGAAAATCAGAAATTTTCTCATCCTTATGACATCTCAATCCTCTCCAAAATGAGAATTACACCTAAGAGAGAGATAAAGCAATTTCAACTTTGTCCACGGTCTGGAATACCATGAACCTAAATACAGTAAAAACTGTAAACAATAGAGAAGGTTAATCTTTAATGCCCAATGCACTCCCTCAGTGTACCAAACCTGACCAACCACCATGTGTGAACCTGGTTGCTCACAAGAGAACTAAACTCTACATTGCTCCCCTCAACCTTGCACCTTCTCCTAATGATGTAGAGATCCAAAGGGCAGAAATTTGCTCAGGCTGCAATAACAGTGAGGTAGCATTCTACTTAGCCAGAGGATAGAACAATAGAGTGAATAAGATCAGAACTTGTTTGGCTGTATAATGCTTCACTAAGAAATTGTGGCAATCCACTGAAAATAGTAAGTGCTTAGCAACCATCCTGGCCCATTTATGCCTCCCTTGCTACGGAAATCTTTGTGGATAGGATGTGAGACTGTTAAATATTGAATTTCCAAAGATAAAAAGATGCTGATCCTCTAGAGGATTGAGCCCTCAGGGAAACTGTCATCAAAGGGGAAGGAATAAATTATTAAAGCTCTCAGTATGGACAAAATTTAGTTTAAAAACTTTTGAGTCTAAGCAGATATAACAAAAGGAAGAAATTAATAGAAGAAGTAAATATGGCCTCTATCTCTAGCAAGAGAAACATATGTATGAATAAATATTTTAAGAAAAAGGAAAATTAATCTATATCTGATCAGTCAGAGAACCGAGTGGATTTCTGAGTGTGCATGGAAAAATAGCAAGATGATTTTGAATGATTTAAAAGAAAAATAAGAGTTGTGAGAGAAGAATTTATGACCTGTAAAGCATAAATAATTGGCAGAGTAGAAAAACTTGAATACATGAGTCAAGTCTTACCAAAGAAACAAATGAGAGAATAACTGATTAGGAATTCAAATATATGGAAGTGAAGGACAATCTGGAAGAAAAGAAGCATAAAGCAACATATTAGAAGAAAATGCCTCACCCATAAACATTGATCTTGAAGACAGGATTCATAGAACCAACAAAATTATATTATATATACTGGATTATACAAGATTATGCTGGATGAGCACAATCTAAAAACATGAACACCATAAGGCAGGAAATACAAGAAAATGACCCAGAAGTTCTATAAACAGGAAATAAATGTTGCTCAAAATAATTCATAGCTTTTGTCCAGAAACAAATTCAAATATACCAAACCAAAAACTATGCTTCTAACTCTTAGACAAACTTTTTAAAATTAACAATATCATTGACAAACAACAAATTCTATAAGTAACCAGGAGAAAGTCCTTCAAGTATGAAGGAAAGAGAATTATAAAAATAGAAGACTATTCTTTACCCACAAGAAACCAGGAAGGAATGGAATAATGTTTCCCAAAGAGCAAGGAGATGAAAATGTAGTCCAATGTGACCTACCGTGCAGAACCGCGTCTAATGGGAAATGAAAAAAAGAATATTCAGTAATAATAGGCATTTAAAATGTTCCTAGAAATAAAACTCTACCTAAAGAAATTATTGATTTCTCAAACATACCAGAAAACAAAAATACAAGAAGGGTAAACAAATACAGCATTCAAGGGCAGCAACAACAGTACAAGGGAGAAATCATTAAGAGATTTCTATATAAATGTACACAAGGGTACATGGGTAAGTGTAGAAGTCAAAAGAAGTGATAGTAGAGAAAATGGCCTAAAAGTTGATGTATTACATGTAAAAACACCTCTCCTTCACTGGAATAATTTTGTTTTGTTTTGTTTTTCTGGACTCAATGCATAAAAGCTAAGGATAGAGGAGGAGGAAGTTAATGGGGAATATATTGCTTACCATAATGAAGTCAAAGGCTAATAATAAAGCAAAAACAACTCCTGTAGACTGTCAGGAAGAAGAAAACCATCAAGATAATGAATGAAGAGGCACAGGGAGGGATTGAAAAGGAAGGTAAAGAAAGGAGAAAATCTCGTTTCTATATTTGGAGGGGATACTACTAATGAATGCCCCTATGGGAAGGTGTGGAGACACAGTATATTGTATATGCTGAACAAGGAGAGTCCATTTTGTCCAGTTCCTAAGAATCCATCATAACTGACACATGAATACAATGCAATAATTTCTGAAATGGAAAGAAACATTATTTTTGAGGATACAAGTTCTCTTCACCTCCTTTTTGGCAAAGGAAAGAGGTTGTACCTGCCAACATTGAAGTGTTACATGATTTAATAGTATCTCTGGAAGCTGCTGTAATTTGAATTACCAAGGATTCATTTATTCCCCTAAAGTTGTCTATTTAAATATAATCTTGTTCCCAATTTATCTCTTTCTTATAGTTAGCTTTTGCAGGAGACTTATTTCATTATTGTACAAATTTGTAATCATATGTAAATTCTCTCCACTTTAATTCTATAGGCCAGCTTTTTATTTTTCTTTAGAGCAGCCAAGCTTGCTTTAAGAGAAGTAACATGGTTATTGCTCTCTGTAGGTAAGCTGACTTTGAATGCAACCTGGAGCAGAAAAAATGGTTTTGACTAATACAGTAAAATACAATTTGAAGTTATGCAAATGATTCATATGCTTAAATAATGTAACTTTTTTAAGCTTAGGTTACTTTAAAAGAAGTCCATTAATTCAGACAATTACATAGATTTTTGATCCTCATAGTGAATATATAGATTTATATTTTTTAATGATGATATTGGGGAAAAAGAAGAAAGTCATAAATATGATATAAGGGCAGAAAGACCTTAAACATTTCTTCTTGCAGTATTTGAAATCTGGTATCTTTATAACATAATGAGACATTGGTAATGAATTTAAAAATAGCTGGAGAAGGAATTCTACCTAGTACAAGGAACAAAGTAAGAGAACCAAGTTTATATTGAACAGTAAATTATGTTAGATCTTTAAATAGTTTCACTGAGTACCTAGATATTAAAAAGTTTTAACTATAACCTCTCATACATGTACGACCAAATATGAAACCATATATATATCATATTCATATATGTATAAATATGTAATGCATATGGTATTCCAAAAGTCTTAGTGTAATTTTAAACTATTAAGGTTTACAGGAACATGAATACACTCAAAATGTATGTATGTATACATGTACATTCATATGTAAATATATGTGTATACATACACATACAGGTGTATGCATATATGTAAATTTGAATTATTTTAAAATATGTATCTAAAGAACTCAATAAATTGCTGTCCCTCTTTGTATAGGCCAGAGTTTGGAATACTGGCACATAATAGGATAATGATAGTATTCATATCTGCATTTTGAGGTTGTTAAATCTCTTTAAATTGTTGCCTTTTAATCATCAAACACACCTGTCAGATTGGTTTATTTTTCTTTGTTGTTTAGACCAATGATTTCATGGGAATATAGGCAACTCCTGCTAAGGAACTTCCTCTAGTGATGTTAATCACACCTGTTCTGCAAGTTTTTGAGTTTCCTGAGGGCACTGAGAAGTTAAGTTGCTTGCCTGGAATCCCATAATCACTATTTGTAGAAAGTGGGATTGAACCTTGGTCATCCTGTTTCTGAGGTCAACTCGCTATCTGTTACAACACAGGTAGCTTCATTTCCATCTTGCAGATAAGGAAATTAACACTCATAAAGTTGAAGTAGCTTGCCTAGGGTAAGACAACTAATTTGTGTCAGAATAAGGCAGCCTGAAAAAAGATATGGAATTTTATCCCAAATCCTCCATTGTGCAAGCCCATTATGTTCTTTTACATCACATTGTTAGTGATCAGGGACCTTGACTAAGTGCACGGATGGGTCAGAGAAGGTTGCTGTGCTTGGAGATTTGAGTAAAGCCAATAGTTAAGGCCATTCACTTCTGGGGAATCATTCCCCATTTAGCTTGTCTAAACAAATCACGCAGACATGCAGACTAGTTTCGCATCACAGTACTAATCTGCATTCTCTCCCAAATCAGGCCATCAGAATACTTTGAGTTATTGCAAAGCTGCGGTACAGTTATTAATCCAGGCCCCAGCAGAATAGTCAACAGTAGGCAGCCATAGCTTATTTGTAGACTTAAGTTTA
The DNA here is from genome assembly GCA_028646595.1 of Phalanger gymnotis. Taxonomy (NCBI): domain Eukaryota; kingdom Metazoa; phylum Chordata; class Mammalia; order Diprotodontia; family Phalangeridae; genus Phalanger; species Phalanger gymnotis. The sequence goes on along the minus strand of JAQQSZ010011665.1, from coordinate 7,470 downwards.
TAGATAACCCATCCATCCTTCCATACCTGGAATTTTTATTGGAGAGAGAAACATTGCTAGGAAATCCAGCAGGATGCTTTGGTCACATGTAAGAACATACTTTTGAGAGTAGGAATATCTACAGTCAACTAGTCCAACTCTTACACAAAGGAGTCCTTACTCTAACGTCTTTGATAGCTAGTTTCTTCCTGTAGATTCCCAAGGGGGTGACCTATAATCTCTCACAAGAAGTTTTTCTACTTTTATACAGCTCTATTCATAAGAAAGCCTTTACTGGGAGCAACACATTTGCTTTTGCCTAATTATAACATCTACCCATCTTTCTAAACTCTGCTGTATGGAGACAAATGAAATAAATCTAATTCAACCTCCTCAGGACAGCCCTTCAAGTACCTGAATGCTTCTATTAACTCCTTTAAACCACTGCTGGAGTCTTATTTTTTTTTTGGTCTAATTATCACCACTGCCTTCCAAGCATCCTCACGTGTCATGAACAGAAGACCCTTTACCAACTTGGTGGTGGCCTGCCTCTGGATGATCTATAACTCATAAAGGTCTTTTTAAAGCCACTTTGTCTCAAACTGAGCACAACACTCCAGATTAGGCCTAAGAAAAGCAATGTACAATGGCATTTTTACCTTCCCCAGAAAGATATTCTCTTCCAAACGTGTTCAAAATTGAATTACCTGTTTACCACAAAACTATACTGACTAATTTGGAGCATGCAATCCAATAAAATCATAACATCCTTTGCAGATCAAGTACTGTTTATTTATGCTTCCTTTATATTATATTTATGGATGTAATTTTTTAAGAATAAAAATGTGCAAGATTTTTTCTATACCAGACTTCATTTCGTTAAAATCAATATTCTGACCTATCAAAAACCTGTCAAAATTTGCCAACCACCATGTAACCTTTGCTCTTAAGCCAGCTGGTATGAGAATTAGCAACAGGAGAAATCTTAGCACAAGGACAATGTCTCCCTAGGTGGGATTCCATATAACCTGAATGCCAGGGCCAAAACATAAGGAATACACGAACTGGTAGGTCTCCCCCTCCATTTACTTTAGCATATTTTTACTAGTATATTACTTTTCCAATTACATGTAAAGGCAATTTTTAACATTAATTTGAAATTTTTTTTGAGTTGCAAACTATCTCTTTCCCTCTCTCACTACCCCCTACCTAAGATGGTTAACAATTTAATATAGGTTATACATGTACAATTATGTAAAACATATTTCCATATTGGTAATGCTGTAAAAGAAGAATCACTGAAAAGAAAAAAAAACAAAAAAATAGAGTAAAATGATATCCTTTGATCTGCATCGAGACACCATCAGTTCCCTCCCACTTGCAGATGTGGATAGCATTATCCATCATGAGTCTCTTGGAATTGTCTTGGATCATTGTATTGCTGAGAAGAGCTAAGTCATTCATAGTTGATTAATCCACAGTGTTGCAGACATATTGCACAATGTTCTTCTGGCTCTGCAGATTTCACTTTGCATAAGTTCGTGTAAGTCTTTCAAGATTTTTTTTTTCTGAAATTCATCTGCTTGTCCTTTTTTATAGCACAATAGTATTCCATTACAGTCTTATTCCACAACTTGTTCAGCCATTACCCAATTGAAGCATTCCCTCGATTTCCATTCTTTCCACCATAAAAAGAGCTGCTATAAATATTTTTGTATTTATATAGGTGTTTCCCCCCTCCTTGTGATCTCTTTGGGGATATAGACTTCCTAGGGGTGCTGCTAGGTGAAAGGGTATGCACAATTTGGTTGCCTTTGGGCACATTTCCAAATTGCACTCCAGAATGGTTGGACTCTACCAACAGTGCATCAATGTCCCAATCTTCCCACATCCTCTCCAACATTATCATTTTCCTTTTCTTTCGTATTAGCCAACATGATAGGTGTGAGGTGGTACCTAAGAGTTGTTTAAATTTGTATTTCTCTAATCAAAACTGATTTAGAGCACTTCTTCATATGCCTATAGAGAACTTTGATTTCTTCATCTGAAAACTGTCTCTTCATATCTGTTGACTATTTATCAACTGGGTAATAGCTTGCATCCTTAAAAAGTTGACCCAATTCTCTATATAGTTGAGAAACAAGGCCTTTACAAGAGACATTTCTATAAAGTTCTTTTCTAGCTTTCTGCTTTCCTTCTAATCATGGTTGCATTGGTTTTGTTTGTTCAATACCTTTAAAATAATCAAAATTATCCATTTTATATTGCTCTGTCTCCTGTTTGGTCACAACTTCTTCTCTTTTCCATAAATTTGACAGATAAACTATTCCTAGGTCTCCTAATTTGAGGATGGTATCACCTTTTCTGTCTAACTCATGTACTCTTTATCTTGGTATAAGGTATGTGATGTTGGTCTATATCTAGTTTTCCCAGTAATTTTTGTCAAATACTGAGTTCTTATCCCAGAAGTTGGAGTCTTTGGGTTTATCAAACATTAGATTACTATGGTCATTTACTACCATTTCTTGTGTACCTAATCTATTCCACCAATCTACTACTCTATTTCTTAGCTAGTACCAGATAGTTTTGACAATTAGAGCTGGTAGGTTCTTACAACCTAAGGAGAAACAAAGGAGTAAGGAGATAGATAGTTGCTGAGATAACATCTACTAATAATTTTTAGTGGGGCAGCTAGATGGTAGAACAGATAGAGTGCTGGGCCTACAGTCACAAGGACTCATCTTTGTGAGTTCAAATCTGGCCTCACAAACTTGCTAGCTGGACAACTCACTTAACCCTATTTCATTTTCCTCATCTGTAAAAGGGGCTGGTGAAAGAAATGGCAAGTCATTCCTGTGTCTTTGCCAAGAAAACCCTAAATAAAGTCACAAAAAGTCAGACATGACTGAAACAACCCAACAGCAATAAACATAAATCTTAGTAGTTGTTAAATTAGTTAAAAGGAAAATTGGAGGGTTTGAGGGACTACTTGGATGCAGTGTGTCTTTGTGTATATAGTAGGTACTGTATGTCTGCCACTAAGGTCATACTAATTTTAATTCCTTTTCATGTCATAGAGGTGACCCTGGATTCACAAATACCATGCCAGTAGAGTGCAAGGACTTATAGACCCCTTCTGTGAAGTATTCTGTGTGGAGTTAACGGAAATACTTTATGTCTATGGTTCAAATATCAGCCAAGCTAAGTTCTAAGAGATGTATCAAGTTAACCAAAAATGATGATTATTTTTCTGCAATAAAATCTTTTGAAGAAAGTCATAAAAGGGTTGTGATCCACAGTAAAAGCATGGAAGGACCACTGCCAATGAAATAATAGATATGTAAAGTAAAAACCTAAGGTTAAATACATAGGCAACTAAATATCAGTTCTGATTATCACCTGTGTGACTTTGGGCAACTCACATAATTTCTCAGGGACTCAGTTTCTCATATGTTAACATTAGGAGATTGCACTAGACAGCTTCTAATGTTCATCTCAGATCTTAATCAATGATTTTTTACACTTTGCTTCAGTACAGTGGAACCTCATTGCAATGGCACTCCAAGAGGCTATGCTACAAGTGTGCTTTAGATGTGAGATAATTATTATAATATAGTGCTTAGTATTTAAGAAATTAATCACTCCTCCCCTTGGAGGGGAAAAAACTTGAGATAGATGGACTTTATATGGTATTTGTATTGACAGTCCAATATGTTGCCAATACATTAATACATTTTTCAGTGTTGGCTATGATTAAGACATCTGAAAGGGGTTATAAAGTGCTAACACATAGCAAGACAATGGATTAGTTGTAAGAAGCAGCCCTTTACAGAATCAATAAAATTTTATGTCATAATGTAATTCTCTTAAGTTTAGGATTTGAAGTCTATAAGCCCATGGCAAATTGAAATCAAAATGCATGCTATCTATTTAAAACAATCATATATATTCTTTTTTTCCTGAAAGCGAGTGAGAAAATTTCATCACTCAGAATGGAAGAAAAGGACTATTGCTCAAAAGGAAGCATGAAAATCTTGTTCAGTATTACAGTTCATCTTATTAGAAGTGATTGTGAAAACCTCCACAGGGATGCTGGGGTTGAAAGAGGAACTAAGCTTATTTATCTTAGCTTCAAGGAAATGTTAGCTCAGAGACATCTCAATGAAGCAAGTCCCTAAAATTAGGTCTCCCTTGCAGATTTAAATATCAAATAAATAAATAAAGATACATTTTCTCTTATTTAGTATTTAATTGTTCTACTTAGCACCCACAAAGACTTGTAAATTTAAAATTACACAAAAAGATAGAGATAGCAAGGATTTAATCCCTTTGTTGGATTGTTGTTTTTGTAGAATGCACAAAAGAGGTTTTAGATTGTATTCCTTTTTTACAAAGGATTAACTGGAGAAAAGTTTATGAGCATAAGAGGGTTTAGGAAGATTTAGCCAGCATTAAGGATGACTCTTCTGTAGCATAATCGATAAAAAGATTTCTGTGATTAAGGAGAAGATGAGGAAAAGAGAGAACTTAAATATATTTGGCAGTCTAATCAGTATCATGAGAATACTAAAGCATGTGAACATACATGGCATGCAAAATTCTTAGAACAATTTTTATGGGCCAAGAAGCAGACCTTTGTTTCCACCTGATGTGAGATCAGCAGATGTGTTTGTGTATTCAGGAAGACAAAATGAAAGAATATAAGCATGTTTCCATTAAAAGATTGTCCTGTTAGTCTATGTCCAATTCTAGGTTCTCATTCTTGTTTCTCACTTTAATCCTAGAGCAATAAAATGCTGCAAATCCTTAGGCAAAAAAATGCCCATCAATACTCCTTAAGATCCATTTCATCAAAAATTGAGTTACCTACTAATACTAACTATACTTTCTTTTTATTCAAACTATCACTACCTGAATTAGGTCATCTCCTCCCATTCAATTCCAGTGCCCTTTCTCATGATTCAAAATTGAACAGTTTCTCCTCTTTTCTGAATTCTAACCAGAGACCTAAATATAAGAAATCTCTAATGAATGGTTGGATCAAGGTCATTTTGGCCTAGATGATTTCTTCATCCTATGCATTGTAGCAGTTTTCCTAAGGTTGTCGTTTGTCCTTCGTTTTCAAAGAGGACCATGGCATCAGGAAAATGATGACATGACTTGCAGTTTACTTTGATTTGAGTGAGGAAGGGCTGTGCAAGGTCACCAGCCTCACTTTCTCCTCCAGAGCCATTTGGATCCAGTGATTCATCAGGATGACTGGAGATTACCCAGGATGCAATGGGAGATCCTGGCTCTTTCAGGCTTAGGTCCTTTCATGTACTCACTTAGAGTGAGGTAACACCCATACAGTAAATGGGCCTTTTTTAAGAAATGAGTCAAGGGATGGCCTCTTTAATCAGAAAAAAAGAAAAATAATAAAGGTGGGAGGGGAAGACAATCAGGGTTGCTGTTCCAAAGAGAAACAGTTACCCTTGACACTCATGCTATTTCCTAAGAAAAGGAATGGAGATAGTTAAACTTCTTTCAGCTGAGTATGGTTTTAGGATCTTACCCTCTTCTCTCTGACAAAAGTCGACATAGTGCCAAAGTAATTAGTTGACTTGGCCAATTCAGGCAAGCAAACAATCTATTTGTAAATTTATTTTGGAGAATGGAGGTAGGATGGAAATCTGTTAAACCTATGCAATTGTTTGACTGAACCATCCTGTTGTTTGATTGAACTAAAATCAATTCAGTCAAAATAGCCAAATAGCAACCCTGTGGAAGCAGCCTGAATGTCCACTTTCCCTCTAACACTATAGAAAAAAAAGCCATTTTGTTTTCTTTTTGCTAGAGGTCGTAAAGTATAGGCAGGAAGAACATCATTTTAGGGATTAGGAAACCTGAATTCTAGCAATGGTGCTACCATTGTCTAACTGGATGACAGCATGTCATTGGACTTCACTGGGCTTCCCCTTTGTTTGGAAGTAACTCTTAGAGGAGGAAAGTAAGCAAGAGAGTATCTAATGTTCATTTCAGTTCTAAAAATTCCATGGTTAAATAGTCTATATCTTTCTGCCTTTCTGATAAAAGTCTTGCAGTCTTTATATGAAAACTATCTTTCTAGCTTACATATGTGGGTATTGTCTGCATGAACATTTTTGGGGTGGTTTTTGCTTTTCAGCTCCCTAACATTATGCTTAAACCTTGTTTAAAAATCTGCAGGTTATTCTTCAATAGTTCGAGTAGTCTGAATCTACTTTAAACTTCAGGAGTGCTTAGAACACAGCAATAGCTTGACCAATAAAGGTGTGTTTATCCCCCCGCCAATGCAAAAGACACTATAACAATACATGAATGTATGTGTATACATATTTTTTGTATACGTACATGTACATCAAACACTATGAGTGTTATATAAGCTCATATATTTATGTGGCCACCATGTTCTTTACATTATATGTAATATGAAGAATATACAAATATATGTTTATGTAAATGAAAGTTATCTACAAATATGGATATATGTACAGAACCATATACAAGATTGCATATTTGAAGTTTACAGGAAATTGAGGGGTGACATCATCCAGCTATGTCATTTTATTGATGAGGAAAATGATGCACAGAGTGGGTTAAGTGACTTGCCCAGGAATAATGTTAAGCAAGGTGGGACATTTTTTTTTACTATTTTCTCTTTTGGAATGCTAAGGCAATCAAGTGCCTTTAATGAGTCTTGCCTTTGTTTGAAATGGGTAGGTAAAGTGGGACCTTTTGTTGTCTTTTGTTTTGGAGTGCTTCTCAGCACTGAGGTAATCAAGTACCTTTGATGAGTCATGCCTTTCAAATGTAATAGAAAGCAAAGGGGGACTTTTTGCTGTTTTTTGTTTGAGGGCTTCTCAGTACTGAAGTAATCAAGTGTTTTTGTTGAGTCTTGCCTGCGTTTCAATTGGGAGTCTTTGATTAAATCAAGAGTCTTTGATGATCTTTTTAAGAAACAAGAAAGCCCAGTCCCCAGGCCCCACAGCCTTTTGCTAAGTAGGTACTAAGCCCCAGGGCCCTGAGAAGGGTATATATGATCTGACGTTGGTACTTCATTTTGGGGCTCTTATTCACTGAAAGACTGTCATGTGATTTGACCAGATGAGACTCTAGGTAACCATCATAGAGCCCCCCACTGTGTCATAAGGCAAAAAATTGTCTCCTTAGCACTTAGTTCAACAAGTGCCCTTGTAGAGTTTGGCTTTTGTCACTGAATCTTGCTAAGTGCTAAGCCCCAGGCCCAAACCCCTATTAGGTGTAACATTAACATTATTATGTAACAGTAATTAAGGTGGGACATTCTGCTTTCCTTCTCTTAAGTGCTTTTAATGATTCTGGGGCAGATAAAGTGGGATCTTTTTGTCTTGGAGCATTTCTCAGCACTGAGACAAGTAGGAGTTGTTGATTTGTATATGATGTGATCCTGGGGATGGAGAACTTTCCCAGACCCAGACTGGGTGAGGTCAA
>JAQQSZ010011664.1:0-12194 GCA_028646595.1 Phalanger gymnotis | reverse complement strand
CACTCAGAGGGAAGGTGATCTTGTGAAAGTTTGTATCTGGGGAAAGGCTGGGAGGACAATCTTAGTCTCTATCTAGGGTGGGATCCTCTTGGTTTAATTTTCCCATTGTGTTTCTTTTGGAAAAGAAACATTTCCTACCTGAGTTAGGCTATGGGATCAAATTCTTGAATAATTGGAGTCTCAATCAGAATGAAGGTGATTTTATTTGAAGCCCATACTTGCTTACTTCTTTGTTCTTTGTCTTGGTGTAACTTGTTGTTAGTTCTGTCTCCTTTAGGCTTGAGCACCCTACATTCTCTGGTGACTGCCTAAGCATGTAGTATTGTTGGAATTCCTGCCAGCTGGCTAAAGAACTGGCCTCTGGAATGGGACTCTTGGGGCAGGGACAGCTCTACGTCCAATTTCAGCAGGAAGAAGTTGTGGAAAACGAGACCCTCGCCCCTTACCCCAAGATTTTGAGCCCCAGTCGTTTGAGTGGGGATGAATAATGACACTGTTCTGTCTACTTATTTTGTATTATCCTGGCTGTATTGTTTTTGTTGTTATGGAATTATTGACACCCCTTTTTTGTGTAATTAGATCACAATGGATAATAGGTCAATGTATGTTCTAGGATACATAGCTGATTAAATTATCCTAGAACATAAGGGTGGAGTGTGCCAGTAAGGCAAAATGGGCCTTCCTACTGCATTGTGCCCCCATCTCTTTCACTTAATCTCAATCTTTCATATACTAGCCGGTAGGCTGATAACACTATCCAGCTTTGCCTAGATAGTGATGCCCCTGACTGATTTCCAACCTCTTGTAAACACTTTTCAAAATCCTTAGGATCTCCTCTCTGTAGCCTTGGTTCCCAGTTTTCACAGGGTCCAGCTCTTTTAGCTAATTCCTTTTCTAGGGAGGAATAAAATGGGTCCTCCCACCCTGGGACATTCATCTCTTCCTCTGAAGTTCTTCTCCTTCTAAATAGAGATCTTATACCTCGCGATCCCATCAATCTGGTCGCCAAATGTAGTAGGAAGGCAAAATTTATAATCTCAAATATAATCATGTATATGTTTGAAGGGTTCAAAAGTCGCAAGGTATGAGACATTCTCTAAGTAGAAAACAACAAAAAATTTATTTAGGCCCCACCGCAGCTGATCCATGAACCAGCCTCCCCATTCCAACATCTTGACAAAAAGACTCCAGGCCCAGAAAGCCCACCTCCCAAGAGTAACCAGGAGGCCACGGAAAAACAAGATAGTATTTAGCCAAATCATTTTTACTGGCCTCAAGTTCCTGCTCACACTCCTGGGTCTACACACTGGCCAGCTCTGCTTCCGCAGCTTCCTGCCTCCGCAGCTTCCGGCTTCCACTTCTGCTGTAGTTGTCTCTTGGCTCGACTTTCCTCCCAGCTGAGCCTCTGGCGTTCTCTAGCCCTGCCTCAATGACTAGAGACCATTGGTTCCCCAGTTGGCCCCTCCTAAGTCACCAATCCACACCCACACAGGTTTCACACCTGATAGGGCTTTGGGCCTGGGGCTTAGCACTTAACAGCTGAAAGTACTTCCACTCAAAAGAAACAAAAGCCAGGCTAAGGAGACAATTTTGCTTAACAAGACAGCATAGACTAAACACGCTTTTACATAGGCATTACAGAGTGTCTAATTCACAACTTGTAAGCAAGTATAAATAAATGTTTATAGCTTTAGCTGATGTAAAGAATGTCATTAATCAACCTAAGATGATTGCGGGGCCTTACACTATGAAGTATGAAGAGAATTGACACTACATGAGGAACTTCTAGTGACTAACTGACCAATACAATCCCAAAACTATTAAAGCAAATGGGTAAATATTGCTAGAATGATTTACTAAAAAGAATTTCAATTCCTTTTTTAAAGTAAGGAAGTTCTAGTTGCACCTCTCATTTGCCCTCCCACCCTAGTGCCTGGGCTACCTACACTTAGCTGCAATCAAGCACTTCCTGCCCAGTAATGCTGACTCCACTAGCACCGTGATAGAAAGGTTTAGAAAAGATTTTTGATGCAGTCATCATAGTTGACATCTTGGAAAGTGAGGATTCAGTTTATCTAACTGTAATAAGAAGAACTGTGTTGGGTGTCATGTTTCACAAATTCCACCTCTGGTCACCAATTCAATATTCAAACTGTGTGTTCATGGATGTAGATATTCTGTTACAGACAAATACGGATCATTTTTTAAAACTTTTATTATTATTTTTTTGTACTTAATAGCATTTATTTTTTCCCCAGTACATGTAAAGATAGTTTTCAACATTCACTTCTGCATGATTTTGAGTTCCAAATTTTTCTTCCTCCCTCCCTTCCTTTCTACCTTCCTAAGACAGCAAGGAATCTGGTACAGGTTATGCAAGAACAATCATGTTAAACATATTTCACAACATTTGTCATATTGTGAATCTGAATAAAAGGGAAAAGCTAGGAGAAATAAACAAAACAAAAAATGAAAATACTAAGCTTTGATATGCATTGAGACTGTATAGTTCTTTCTCTGGAGATGGATACCATACTTCATCATGAGTCCTTTGGGAATGTCTTGGATCATTGTATTGCTGAGAATACCTAAGTCTATCATTGTTGATCATCACACATTCTTTTCCTCATTGGCTTTTTGGAGCTCTTTTGCCATTTGGGTTAGTCTATTTTTTAAGGTGTTGTTTTCTTCAGTATACTTTTCAGTATTTTTTTGGGTCTCCTTTAGTAAGGCATCGACTTGTTTTTCATAGTTTTCTCACATCATTCTCATTTCTCTTCCCAATTTTTCCTCTACTTCTCTAACTTGCTTTTCAAATCATTTTTGAGCTCTTCCACGGCCTGAGACCAGTTCATGTTTTTCTTGGAGGCTTTTGATGTAGGCTCTTTGACTTTGTTGACTTCTTCTGGCTGTATGTTTTGGTCTTCTTTGTCACCAAAGAAAGATTCCAGAGTCTGAGACTGAATCTGAGTGTGTTTTCACTGCCTTGCCATGTTCCCAGCCAACTTTCGTGACCCTTGAGTTTTTTGTTGGAGTATGATTGCTTGTAGAGTAGAGAGTACTTTGTCCCAAGGTTGAAGAGCTGTGTTGTTGTTTCCGGAGTGATTTCTGTACAGCCAGCTCTGCCACACAGCACTCCTCCTTCCCCAAGAACTGCCAACCTGGACTGGACTCAGATCTTAAGCAGGCTCTGCACTCCTGCCACTTAATTCCTCCCACCAGGTGGGCCTGGGGCCAGAAGCAACTGCAGCTGTAGTTCTGTAGCTGCACCACCTCCGCTGCCCCTGGGGCTGTGGCTGAACTGCGAACTCCTTTCTCTCTGTCTCCTGCAGCTTTTCCCACTAACCTTCTCTGTTGTCTTTGGTGTTTGTGGGTTGAGAAGTCTGGTAACTGCCACAGCTCACTGACTCAGGGTGCTAGGGCCTGTTCCACCTGGCTTCTGGTCTGGTTGGCCTGCATGGCCCACGCTGTGCTCTGCTCCCCTTCTGCTACCAGTTCTGTGCATGCTAGACCTCACCCAGTGACCATCCAGGCTGTCCTGGGCTGGAGCCCTGCTTCCCTCTGCTATTTTGTGGGTTCTGCAGTTCTAGAATTTGCTCAGAGCCATTTTTATAGGTTTTTGGAGGGACTTGGCAGGGAGCCCACAGAAGTCTCTGCTTTCTAGCCACCATCTTGGCTCTGCCCCATACTTATTTCTTTAAGGACAATTTTCTAATTTGCATCTACATGGGTCTTTTATGTGATTTTGTGTGTTGATTCCACAATACTATGTGCATTTTGTAGTTATTTGGAAGGGAATTTATTCTTTAATCATTGCTTATTGGTTTCATTTTGCTATTAGTGAGTATCAGAGTTTATATTTTGTTTTAAGGAAAAGAATTTTAGTTCAATCATTCTAATAACAACTTAGATTTGAAGATCTTACCCACCCATTAATAGGCCGTGTGACATGCTTACCTTACAGGAAGCCCATGTGACATGTGGTGAGAGGAGATTGCTGAGAGGAAAAGGAAAGTGTGTCACAGGAAATGCTGACGGAGAGCAATTAAGAGTGAGGGAAAGAGCAGATGTGTTGTGTGCTTTGAGTTTGTTGGTTGCAAGTTCCCAACAGTGAGGTAGATGGCTTTAGGATACAGTGGATCTCTGCTGTGGTATTGTGTATTAAAATCTTTTCTGCCTTGATGGATTAGAGATATTGGTTTTGGGATCTAGTTCTCTGGTGTCTGAATAAATTGTTTTCGTCTACCTTCCATATGTCTCTTATATTCTGCAATACAGACGCATAGACATTTTGATAAATATTTTCTATATTGGGATTATTGCCTTGGTAATACATTTGGCAAGGTATAAGATCTCTTTTGGGGGATAGAAGGCCTTTAGAGGAACAGATGGTTATCCCAGGATGGAAGGTGGTACCTTATTCCTCCCTAGCAAGGGAATGGTCCTTTGCAACAGGACTGTGTTAAAACTGGGAACAGAAGCTACAGAGGGCAGCACCTAGAGATTTGGAGAGATGTTTTCAAGAAATTAAAGTTAAGCCAAGAAGATAATTGCCAACAGAACTCTTTCAGAGAGGCAGGATTCTACTCACAGCATATTGTATTATATATGAAAGCAGGGATGGACTGTTAAGAGAGAGAGAACTGACACAATTAGAAAACTGGCTAACTCGAATGGGAATATTTCTTTACCACAGCAAGATGGGGAATCTCAGGTGGCAGAAGATCAGATTATTGTTCAGAAATCAACTGACTTTGCTGTTAATTTGTTTAGAAAAAAGAGGAAGCAAAGGAGGTCAAAAGTGTATTTGAGTTCAGCCAAGGTCAAGTTTGGCGGCCAGTCTGGTTGCCATGGTGACAGGGGAAGAGAGTCAGGAGAGAATGATACAATATCAGAAGCTCAGGCAGGAAATAATACTTTGTGGCATGATGCTCCTGAGCCAGGAAATGATACAACATCAGGCCAGGTTCCTCAGACAGAAATGAACCCCATACCATGAATGCTGCAAGAAACCCAAGAAAATAATACAGCATTAGAGTGGTTTTGGGGGGTTTTACACAGCAGGAAATCACAGACATCTTGAATGGCTTTAAACAGGTAATGTGAGAATAATTAATGTCTTGGATGTGGTAAAGGGGCTGCAGGAGTATCTGTGGTTAGTGTGGACTGTATGAAATTCATAAGCATTAGTCAGAATCCCTTTGTACAGCAAGTTTTGGGGATTATAATCTGCAAGGAGGTAACAGGACAATTAGTCTGTTAGATTTAGCAACAGCTGGATACAGCCAAGAGTATTCAACTGATTCTATGAGGCCCAGTGCAGACAGAACCTGGTATTCATGTAGCAACTGTATGAGAAAGTTAAAGGAGGAGGTAATGAAGATTGCTATTATGATGGGGAATGCAAATGCATACTATGATATTCCCTTGGGAGTCTCTCATAACAATTTAATAGTTAAGACAGCTCCTCCTGCTTATGAACACCTAATTCTGACTTTGCTAATTGGGGAGGTAGGGAACCCTCTTTTGGAGGTGCTGGATAAGATTTAAAGTTAAGTAACTTAGGAGACTAGAGAAACAATAAATTTCTTTAAGTGAGAAGAGTGAATAGCCGGTGGATTCAATGTCAGAATAGAATGACAAGAAAATAAATGTTTACTGTTCTATTGAAAGCGTGGATAGATTTTGAAAGAATAGGTGGTATTCCAGCTAATGAACTATGCAAAACGTACCAAAATAAGGCACTTAATAGCAGATGGAATAGAGAAATAAGAACTTCCCCTATGAATCCTATATATCTTGAACCATTGTATCCAAATGAGTCACACCTTTAGGGAGACTCCAAAATTGGCCAAAACCAAGCCCAAATTAAAGAAAGACATATGGGATTACAGACCCCATATTAATCTTACTACATATTAGAAAAAAATGATCAAATACCATAACTAGGTGTAATGGCAAACAAGTGAGAGTTTTTGTTGTCTTTTACTTTGGAGTGCTTCTCAGCACTAAGGCAATCTAGTGTCTTTGAGTTTTGCCTTTATTTGTGTGAAGGCCCACACCCTTATCTGCTGGGGGCCTAGGACCACCCATCGACCGCCCAGGATCCCTTGGGGGTCCCTGTACCTAGTGCTGGACCAGCTGGCTCTAGCAGCACACAGATGAGGCAGGAGACATGCAGGTGGTCAAAGGGTCCAGTTTATTGTAACAGCAAGCAGGATATTTATGCAGTACCAGTCTTCGTTTCTGGGGGTAAGCAAGCTCCCCTAAACCTATCAGGACCGTGTGTCCGTGCTCGTGGAAAGTCTATGCTCTGTACTTATATGGAAAAAGTTATGAAGTCAGCCTGTGAGTTAAGGCAATAGTGGAGGAAGCTGGATGTTCTCTCTGTAGCTGCTTATCTAACTCTGTGCAGTTCTTAACCTTGAATGGGCTGTTTTCATCTTAAGTTACAGTTTGACTCTGTCTTGGGGGCTGGGCCCCTCACACTTATCCTAGTTAGGTCAAGAAAAGTGTGAAACACTCAAGAGGTGTGAAACCCTTGATAGGTGTGTAATGTTCTGATCTGGAAAAAGGGTATGTATACTCTGAGGTTAGCATTTTGTTTGGGTCACACTCACTGAAATAGTGTTGGTGATGAAACTCTGGGTAGTGTTGAAGCAGCTCAGGCTTTGAAAACTCAGATATTGGTGTATCTCTCTGTTAACTGTTTCTGTATTGTTTGGACAGACAGCTAGAAGCCTGTCAGCTGATTCATGTTTATTTTCTGAAGTTCAGGGTGATGACATTTTCCCCTGAACTAAGTGAATGAAATATTCATGTTTAATTAAAGTGAGGTTGTAAACCCCTTAAAGTTGCTTTCCTTAGAAAAGCAGATAAAAGAGCTTGTGCTAGCAGCCCTCCTGTGAGGTGTTGTTACTGGCCTTACACAGCCACAGTATCAGCTGCTAGTAACATTGTTGTTACAAAACGGTGTAGGCAGAAGGAACTGAAAAAAGGAAAGAATGGGACCTGGGATATATGTTTACTGTTTCCCAGTTGTGGTTACTATGATTCTGTGGAGGCTGGTGCAGGAGCAGAGAGCTGCCTGTGTGCAGAGCTTTGCTTTCCCAGAAATAGAAACTTCAGACAGGAGCCCCTGGAGCCTACTTTCAGGCAGGAGCAAGAAGAACTTGAAATGGAGCAGTCCCCATGAGCTGAGAGAAGGAGCAGGAGCAGAGAGCTGCCTGTGTGTGAATCCAGGCAAGAGCTGGGAGAAGTTGGAAAAGGAACAAACTATTCCTAGGGTAGTAACTGGAGAAAGAGCAAGGGGAAAAGTTCCAGACCAGATTTGACACATAGATTATATTGGTCCACTACCCCAAGATAAAGGATCTAACTTTATTTGTCCTTGTGCTAACACCTATTCAGGTATACTAGTGGCTTGTCCTTATAAGAATGCCACTCAGAAAAACACCCATAAAACTCTAGATACAGTAAGTCCATATTATGGAATCCCCATGCAGACTCAAAGTGACACTGGGTTACATTTCAAAGATAATGAAACGAAGACATATTATGCATTAAACAATATAGAGTGGATGTACCATATTCCATATTATCCACAAACATCTGGGTTAATTGAAATAATGAATGGATTATTAAAAGAACAATTAAGGAAGTTAAGTTCTAATAATTCATATCAACATTGGAAGGATTTTTTGTTCACTGCTTTACATAATTTGAATAATAGACTATTAGGAGCAAGTACAACTCTAGTCAGAATGAAGACCACAAATCTAAAAATTAGAAAATAGCCAACACATAAGATCTCAAATATTTAGTATTGGACTGTCAGGGAAGATGTCCCACCACCGTATCTAAGAGTATCTGGTTCAGCAGGATGTGATTTACATTGTTTAGAGGACTTTAGGTTGAATAGAAAAGAGATAAGAAAAATTTCTACTGGAATATGTATGAGAATCCCTAAGAATTGTTATGGACAGTTATTACCTAAATTAGAATTAGCAGCTAGAGGAATACATGCATTGGCTGGAGTGATAGATTCGAATTATAAAGGAGAAATTATTGCCATTCCAGAATCTGAGTGAAGAACATTTATACTTTTGTGAAAATGATACAACAGTTCAAGTGATTATTATTCTTTGTGAAATAATACCCCTTGTGAAAACTGACCTTCCTTCTGGTTGGGTTCTACTCATAGAATAAAATTGGAAGCTAAAGTATAGATAAAAATGGAAGCCAGACAATATTCCAAAAACTCTAGAAATGCACATAGAAAAGATAATACTGTGTCTATTGTTTACCCAGGAGAAAATGATTATCAAATTGTATCCTTGAGTCATGTATTCTATCATGAATCAAGCTATGATTGTTTCCTTGTTTCTTTTTGATCTTTGTCTATTAAATTTGTTTGTGAGATTTGTTTCCTTCAGGTTTAGTATGATCCATTTGCAGATGCCTGATCAATTAAGCCTGATGTGACTCTCTGATGTGTTAGGATGTCACCTTTGGGCCTGCATTGACCGAGTTTCAGATGGCAACTTGCTAAAGACCTGACCTTTCAATTCAGACTCGACCTCTTGGGGCAGGGACAGGTCTCTGTTCAATTTCATCAGGAAGAAGCTATGAAGGATGAGACCTTCACCCATTATCCCAAGATTTTGAGTCCCATTTGTTCTAGGGGGGAATGATGATATTGTTTTATATACTCATTTTGTGTTATCCCTGTTACATTGTTATAACAATTTAAATTTGAAAGATCTTTCCTACCCATTAATAGGCCATGTGACCTGCTTACATCACAGGAAGCCTACGTCACATGTGAGAAGAGCTTGCTGAAAGGAAAAGGAAAATATGTCACAGGAAATACTGAGAGAGGGCAGTTAGAGCTGAGGGAAAGAGCATATGTGTGCTGTGCTATGAGTTTGTTGGTGGCAAGAAGAAGGATAGATAGAGGGATAGATAGCGTTGTGATGGAGTGGAAAAAAAAACACAGACCAATAAAAAGGAAGAAAAATAAAACTTAAAGAAGTATGCTTTCATTTCTATTCAAATTAGTTTAGTTCCTTCTCTGGAAAGGAAGGCAACAAGCATATACTTTTCCTAGGAGGCAGTGAAAGAGAAAAGATTTGGAAAAATAGCTTGAGGATAATATGGGGTGGTAGAGCCTTTCCAATCTTGGGAGACCAAGATATATTTTATAGCAACAGAAACTTAACTGTTTTCTATAAGCTGCTTTGAGTTTTTCTTTTTCTTATAGCTTAGGTAGCAATGACAGGATAACACAGAAAAAAATCCAGTTCAGGCCTTACAATATACAAAATTCCACAATCTCAAAAGCTGATTGGAGAATAATTTGTATTTTTGGCAGTGTTCTAATGGTCTCTGATGAGAACTACTTTTCCTCAATAAATAAAGAGTTAATGTAAAATGGACATAAGACTAAAACTTACTGTCTCTTCCAATGCCACTGTGCACAGTAGGTGGCAGCAGACTTGATTGCTCTGGGAAGGAGCAGTCTGAGGCTCAGTCTATATATATCTTTCCTCAGATACTCCAGAGAATATGGTGTTCCTGTCTTATGACACATAATGAGTCCCTCTGAGAAGTAAAACATGGGACCTTTTGGAGGATCCAGGATGTTCGACAGGCTTTATTATGCTCTGGTATTTTGTGCCTCCATTCTTCCAACTCAGAGGGATATGAGCTTGGGTGTGTTGGTGAATTTTTTGAACACCAGCTCTGCAAAGGAGAAAAATGAATGCATGATACACTTTTAAGTTTAATCTATATTATTAACATTTTCTTTATCCCTTTGTTAAATCTAAATAAAAAATAATTAAAGTCAATCCTTGATTTTCAGTGTCTGCTGATTTCTGAAGTATACCGCTTATGCTGAAAACTTAACAATGACTTCTCTCATGCCAACGGAGCACACCCTGGTTATAAGGGACCAGGAATGGGATTGAGGGTACATAATCCATGTGAAATCCGGTTACAAAGAGAATGAACAAAATAGCTCTATAAGCAAGCAGGGGTGTCAGGAATAAGCTCAGAAATGCTGTCCCACTACTCCTAACGTAGATACAAAACCTGTTGAAGATAAAAAAATGACAAAAGCTTGGGGGTGCCTTCTTAATTACAAATGGCATTGGGATAAGCTGAGAAAACAACAGAAACATAGAAAAGAACAATGAGCATTCCCTTGGTATTGAAGGTAGGTTGGAGTGACGGAGAAGGATAGACATTTGAGTCCTATATATATATATTCCCTCAGATACTCCAGATGACATGATGTTACTATCTCAGCGTCACTAACCTTCCCTTGGATTTTAGAACTAATTCTGGGGGAAACATCTCTCTACAGCTCAGGGAGGGAACTCATAACAGTGGGAGACAGTTGTTCTTAGTCATACTAAACAGAGAAAGACATGCGAATTGAACTCCTCCTTCTAGGGATGAAAACCAGCAAAAGCCTGTGTCTGCAGTTCTATGAGAGGAGCTTTTCTTTTGTGTGGCCTTTCTCTCCTAAGGACTGACACTGTAGAGTTTGAATAATGGGTTTTGGCCTGAATGGAATTTTCATTCTGATTATTTTACAAGGTAGTTTTGTCTTTTTTTTTATTTCTGGACCAAGGAAACACTCTTTGAAGTGATGTATTTGTGTGATTATTGTGTTAAATGACTCTTTGTTTGCAGGTGTCCATTGTGATGTTCAATTGGTAGAGTCTGCGCCGATGTGAGACAACCTGGAGGATCTCTTCACCTTTCGTGCAAAGCTTCTGGATTCATCTTCAGCAGCTATAGCATGCATTGGGTCCGCCAAGCCCCAGGGAAAGGATTGGACTGGCTCTCATATATTAATAGTAATGAAGGAACCACATCCTATGCAGATTCTGTGAAAGGCCAATTCACCACTTCCAGGGACAACAGCAATGACATGCTGCACCTACAAATGACTTCCATTAAAGCTAAGGACACAGCCATGTATTACTGTGCAAGAGACACAGTGAGAAAAAGGAGTATGAGACCAGACATAAACCTCTTCATTCAGATAGGCCATGTGGAGAACGAGTTGGTGACGGAAGTCAAGAACAATGATCATGGACAGAGCACTTAGAATAACAGGTGAAGTATGAAGCTAAAAGAAATTTCGAGGTCTCTGATTTCTTCCCATTTCACAGTGAAAATCTATCCTTCCCATCTGTCCATCTGTCATCCATCCATCCATCCATCCATGTATCTATCTATGTATCTATTTATCTATCTATGCATCTATCTATCTATCTATCTATCTATCTATCTATCTATCTATCTAATCCCCTCTGTGTCCCCGAGAATATCTCTTGTTTCTGATGCCCACTGACATAGAGAGAAGATGTATTCTTTTAATGGTTTACATGTTCCATCTGTGGTGCCTGATTTCTCTGTAGTTGTCAAACATGAGGCAAATCAGGAATTACTGAACATTCACTGTGTGTCCTACAGCATTTTCATATACACTGTGCAAGTGGAAAACATACCTACATGTAGGTACATACAATATATATGTATGTGTGTGTGTCCTTATGTATATGATCCTGCCAATGTGTATGTACATAGATCTATATGTATACATAAATATTCCATGTGTATATAGCATCTATATACATATCAGAGGATCATAACACTGTAATTGGAGGGAATATGAACTTTCCTTTCAATCAGACCTCTCATAACATCAAAATTATATTCCTCTTGCTTGATGAATGATCATCTTGGATGTATCTGTGTGTGCCTCAGATCCTGATCTCAGAAGTCAAAGTAACCTTACTCTCTTTGTAGCACTAATTTGAAGGGGCATTGAGGTCCATAAGGATAACACCCTTTAGGGTTATCCTCAGGAACCTGCAAAAACAAGACCTTACGTTTAAGTATATCTTCTTCAGGTATTTCCTAGTGAATCACTGAGCTCTTGATGATGTCCAGGGTTTCCCTTTGCCTTTTACCTTCCCCAGATTTTTTTTTCTTCCCCTTTTCTATGTGCTGAATAGCAGGCTATTCTCCAACTGTCTCATCCAAAGATACAAATTCCAAGATGCAAAATAGACCTCTTAGGTATTATGGCAACTTGAGATTGAGATCCTTGAACTAGATATAATGCTGAAAGTTTATGCTTCATTCTATTGGGACAAGTTAATAAAAGAGAATTC
>JAQQSZ010011663.1:0-12195 GCA_028646595.1 Phalanger gymnotis | reverse complement strand
GCTCAGTATTTCAGGATGCCAGGGCACTTTCCGCTTGTCTCCTGGTCTGGTAGGTCCGTCTGGTCTGTGCGCGCTGGGCTCAGCTCCGCTCCCCTCGGCTGGGGGCTGGGAGGTCCGTGTGGGACAGACCTTACCCAGAGACCATCCAGGCTGTCCTGGGTTGGGGCCCTGCTTCCCTTTGCCACTTTGTGGGTTCTGCAGCTCTAGAATTGGTTCAGACCCATTGTTTTATAGGTTTTTGGAGGAACTCAGTGGGGAGCTCACGCCAGTCACTGCTTCCCAGCCACCATCTTGGCTCCGCCCCCACCCCCAGCACAAAAAGATTTACAGCCGATTTAGACAATACTCAAAGTGGTACCGGCTGCCAACCTATGTCTGTGCCTATTCCAAGCTGCATAACTCAGGTACTGAAGAAGGCCTCCCTTTTCCTCTCAATACTAAAACTAGTTTACCACCTGCGTCTCCCCACATATCTGTAAATAATAGATTGCCCCAATTATGCTTGAGTTCTGTTGCTCTGCATTAAAACCAAATGCAGCAGTAGGGAAGATTTATGGTTACATGCCTTCTTTTGAATTCTAAGTCTGATAAGCAGAGAAGTATGAATTATTAAACTGAATTGTTGCTTCACAGAGAGGCTGGTAATCAAGATTTGCTTGCCTGAAACAAGGGACCTGTTAACTAATTTCAAATAACTGTCATCTGCCTAAGAGAATGCTGCATGTAAAGGTCAACTTCATAATGAAAACCTGACTTCGAGGAAAAGGAATACTGCTCCTTGGGTTGTATAATTCACACAGAAGCGACAGCAGCAGATTGGATGAAATAGTATCTGGCATCACCAATTGAAGTTAAATGCTTCTGTTCAGTTACAAAGGACTTTGAAAGAACATTAAACAGTGGTAGATGGAATCCAAAAAGTTTTGATGTTGAATTATAAGTTGGGCTTGGATTGTAATAAAATAGAATAAATTGAAGTTTAGAAAAATACTGAAACATCTCAAAATCTTAAATTTCCAAATAATGTTGCTACAAACTAAGATTGTTCCCTTTTCCTCAAAGTTCCTAAAGCTTTTGAGGAAAATGAAAAATGAAGCAATTTTAGAAGATAGGAATGGTGAGTAGAGAATCAATGACTGATTGACAATTTAAAACATCTTGAGCTTTGAATGGTATCATCTTATAACTTGATGATAAGAAAATCCCTTTCATTTTCCTTTTTATTGTAGTTGTTATCTGATACCTTTATCTTAGTCAAATTGACCTAGTTTGCTTATCCACAAGATCAAATATACAATGTTTTGATTCTTAAGAAAGCTTTCACTTTCTCTCTCTCTCTCTCTCTCTCTCTCTCTCTCTCTCTCTCTCTCTCTCTCCATACACACACACAGATATATGTATGTATATGTATGTATGTATAATATATAAAACGTCTGTGTGTATTGTATGTATATACAGATTTGTATACTATATATAGTCCTGTCACATACTATATCTCTCTCTATCTGTATGTAGAGATACAGACAGATAGACAGTCTGTGGCCATATACACAATATATGGGGGAGAGAGAGAGAGAGAGAGAGAGAGAGAGAGAGAGAGAGAGAGAGAGAGAGAGAGAGAATCTCTTACTGTGTGACAGACACTAGGTGCTAGTGTTACAAAGAAAAAACAAAACTAGCCCTACCCACCTTCAAAGATCTTCCAATTCAGGTAGTGGAAAAAGTGTGTCTGAAGGCAGGAATGCAATCAAAAGTAAATAAGTATAAGACAGTTTGAGGAGGAAAGAATACTAAAAATATGGGAGATAAGGAAAGACTTCCATTTACAGGTGGCTCCTAAGATTAGCTTAGAATTAACTTACAGATTCCAAAAGACATTTCCCTCTGCTCTCTGTTGACCCGTGTACATTTTGTATAATGTCCTTAAGGAAAGGAATTAGTTTTTTTTTGTTTGTTTCTTCGTTGTTTGGTTTATAGTTTTGCATAACCAGTACCTAGCACAGTGCCATAGTCAGTACTTAATAAATGTTTGTTGATTGGATGGGAACAGGCAGCCTCATACCAAATCAGAGTAAGTAAGTATGTTTTCAGTTAGGTTTGAATGGTCTGGGTATAATTGGATGGATTTTAGATGGAAAATAAGGTTCTCCTTAGTTCATGTCTTGTCCCTAACACATACTTACTGTGTGAAGCTGGACAAGTCACTTATTTTCTCTTAGACTCAATTCTTTAAATTAAAAATGAAGATAATATTATCTTCACCTCATAGAGTTGTTGTGAGGATGGAATGAAATGATATATTTAAGTTACTTTGTACCTCTTAAAATGATTTATAACTTCCAATTATTTTATTTATTCATCTGTTTATTTATGTATTCATGTATTTATTTTTGAGGGATTGCCAGAAATATCTTGCTGTATTATGGAGTAGAATCCCCTCAACTGACTCTCTAGAAATAAAGAACCACATCTACAAAATATATAATACATAAATATCATACAATATGAATATATAAATACAACATATAAATATATAATTATACACACATTCACATGCATACACATACATGTAGGTGCATATATGTCAGTATATAAATGTGTGGAGAAAGAGAGAGAGACTCAAATTCATCAACATTGTGCTTCTACCTCTTCTTCAGATCTACAAGCTTCTCCCTTAACCCTGTTTGAAAATGTTTTTCCTAGTTGTGAAAAAATTAGGAACAGTTATGAGGCTTAGCTGTAAGGAGGGACAACAATTCCTGCAGAGGCCTCATCTCCTCACCTGGATACTATGTGCTATGAAGAAACACATGGTTCTTTTGCTTTCTCAGTGCCTTCTATTTATTTTTTCCTGTTCTTAGACAAATGAATATTCAAAGATGTAATGGATTCAGTTTTGATTTTGTCAGCTTCCAAAGTTCAGTCAAAAGAATGTATGTATGTGTGTATGCAGAAATAATATGATTACATATGTACATATACTTTATATACCAAATTATAATATATTTATATGTTTATAGACACTATGTATACAACTCTTTAATTTGATCATTAACTAACTTTAAAATATAATTTACAATTATTTCATTTTAACAATACTCTTATATATTCCATTCCCAGAAGCAGGAAAATATTTTTCATAGCAGCAAAAATGTGAGAAGCAAAGCAGAACAACAGCTTTAACATCCTATGTGTGTGTGTACATACATAAATACATACATACATACATAAAAGAGAGAGAGAGAGCGTGCTTTGGAAGTTTATAAAATCATACATAACCCAGCCCATTACATCTGTAGATCCTCATTCACCTCAGATCAGACAAAAAATAAATAGAAGACACACAAAAAGAAAAGGTACCATGTGTTCACAGACACATGGTGTCCTGGTGAGGAGATATTTGGTGAGACTTTTGCAGGAATCGTTGCTGCCTTTCCTCACAGCTGAAAGTCATAGCTTGTTCTTGCTTTGTTCATAGCAGGAAAAAAAATGGCTGAAGGAAATGCTTTTTAATCCTTTCTCATTCTGGCCCAGTTATGGCTCCATCATAAGGCAACCAGAAAACTCTTGGTCACCACATAGCACCAGCCTCTCCATCATTCACAGCATGAAAAATGGCTCACCCAAATTGCACATATTTGACTGGCAATAGTCAGACAATATTGGACATGCTCTATTTAGCCAGTCAGGAAGGATATGTCAGCACATGCTTTAAGGACTAGATCTTCACTGATTACTCTCTCATTTTATAGCAAAAGAAATTTGGAAACAAACATTCCTCTCGTAACTGCCAGTTACCCTCTTTCGCACAAGAGTTACCAGTCGTTTCCAAGTTCTTACTATTCCAACAGATAGCTAGAGCTAAATTTGAACCTAGTCTATTTACAACCCTCTTGCTGTTTTCTTTTATCCCAGGTCAGAGCACCCTAAAGAAACCATCAGAACAATCACAAAGAAGCAAAGACATTTCACATCCTGCTGTGACATATATCCGAAGGATACAATGGATTCAGCTTCTTTTGTATTTACCATACTGATGTTATCCAAATCACGAAATCTGTAGTCACTGAATCACAAAATTTCAGAATTGGGAGGGAACTTCAGGGCAACAGTGCCTGAAAAAGAATGTGCTTTACAATATTCCAGACAAAACGGCATTCAGACTCTGCTAGAAGACCAATAATGACTGAGAATATAATGACTCTTGTATCAGACCACTCCACTTTTAGAGAGCTCTAGTTGCTATGACTTTCCCTCCTCTTATATCAAACCCAAATTTGTCTCTTTGTAACTTTCACCTATTATTGTAGTTCTGACCTCTCTGCAGAGGCAGGACAAATCTTGTCTCTCTTTCATGTGGAAACAACTGCAAAACCTGAAGACAGCTGATATGTCTTTCCCTACCCTGACACCAAGGTTCCTCTTCTTCAAGATAATGATTCCCAATTCCTCACACAGCATAAACTCAGTTGTTATTATCATCCTTGTAAACTACCCTTGAACACTCTATAGCTTGTCAATATCCTTCCTATAATATTATGTCAATAACTGAATATGAGTTGTGCTTAGTGTCACTAGGGCACAAAACAACAGATCTATCACCAACTTATTCCTTGAAGCTATCCCTCCTAATGTAGTCTTATATACTACAAGGTTTTGTAGATAGCATATAACTCTGCAGACTCATTTTGCACTTGAATTCCATAAAAATCCATTTTTTAGACAAAATTCATTTTTAGACAAATTTTGCAGTGCATGTTCAGAGTCAGTCAATTGATCAACATGCCTTCATTGTCTTCCCTGGTAGAATAAGGGGT
Organism: Phalanger gymnotis; assembly: GCA_028646595.1. NCBI lineage: Eukaryota > Metazoa > Chordata > Mammalia > Diprotodontia > Phalangeridae > Phalanger > Phalanger gymnotis. The sequence continues at coordinate 7,378 of JAQQSZ010011663.1, read as the reverse complement.
TAAGATTCAGCTCTATCCCTACCAAAATCTAGGTTTTATTTAGAATCTAGGTTTTATTCTCAGAGGAATTTATTTCATCCAAATTATTGTATATTGATACAACACTGGATTTGGAGTCAGGAAGACCTAGATTCAAATCCCTCACATACTAGGTCTGTGAGACCTTTGCCACATCACACGAAAACTCTGTCTCAGTTGCCTAATCTATAAAACGAGGAGGCCTCTAAGGCACCTGCCATCTCTAAATGAGAAATTTTGTGGTACTATTTGCTAGGCACTATGGATATAAAGACAAATAGGAAAATGGCCTCAAAAAACTCAAATTCTATCAATAGGAAGAAATTCAAATCACAGTCCAAATACTCAGTCCAAACCCGTTAAATGAATTTGTGAATCCCTAAACCCTGCATTCCATGAATGTTTTCTCTGTGTAATCCACAAATGCAGGAAATAGAGACAAATGGGTGTACCTGTATAATCATCAACATATATAAACATCTTTAACAAAAACTTAATGGTAATTTAGAACATTCTCATTTCATTAAGTCATCATGTATCACTTAAACACACTTCTCTTCCATGCAAGCATTGCCTCAAACCTCTTCCCCACCTCTTTCATTTCATTTTTTTTCTTTTAATCCTAAGGAGGGACATGCATGAATCAGTAATTACAAAGCATTGCTCAGCTTCTCTGCTTACTTTCATCTTGCAATGAGATTAATAGTCATCCTTGGGACACCAGCTGCTTTCTATTTATCAAAAGCAGGCTGGTGGCTGGCAGTTCTTCTGGAGCAATGAGGTAAGATCACACGCATATGCGTCGCTTTTTCCTGGGGACTTGCAGAAAGAGGAAAAACAAGCCACCTCTGGATTTGATGTGGAATTCGGCATGACCTTTAATAAACAAACCAGTAGTGATGGGTGACAATCCTATAGCCCATATGATATTACTCTTTCATATTGATCAATCAACAAACATTTATTAAGTCCCTGCTATATGTCAGATACTGTTCTATGCACTGAGGATACAAAAAAGAGGCCAAACAGACCATACCCTTGAGGAGTTTACAATCCAATCAAGTGGACAACATGTAAACAAATATATACAAAATAAATAGGAAATAACAGAGAGAAGGCACTGGAATCAAGAAGGGTTGAGGAAGACTTGCTGAAGAAGCTGGGACGATAGTTGGGATTTAAAGTCAATAGTTGGAGCGGGAAAGAGAAAGTGTTCTAAGCATGGAAGAGAGCCAGAAAAAGATTCCCAGAGCTGAAAAACTGAATGTTTTGTTCACAGAATAACCAGGAGGCCAATGGCATTAACAGCAATGCTGCCAGCAGTTGCTGCTGAGGTGTAAGGCCCAACAAGACCAGCAACAAGAGCTGCCTGCACAGGTTCTTTGATCTGCTTTTCTAAGGAAAACAACTTTAAGGGGTTAATAATCTCAGTTTAATCAAGCACACACTTAGTTCAGGAGGGAAAGATCAGCCCCCTGAACTTCAAGACAAATACAAACAGAAATTACAAACATCAACAGACAGACCTTGTCTGATCAAATCACAATACATAGTTTACCAGAGAAGAACCAATAGGTCTGGGTTAGCAAAGCCAGGGGGCAGTCACGATGGCTTACCCAGAGTCTCAGCACTCCTTGCATGAGTGAGCCCCAAAAGTCAAACACTAAGCTCCCCTCAATTATATCCTGTTTGGAGCCCTGAGGGCTCTCTCCTCACCCAGGCTGGGTGTGTGAAAGTTCCCCATTCCCAGCATCACACCATATACAAGTCAATGACTCCTGATTGCCTCAGTGCAGAGAAATAGATGAGAAATATTCCAAAACAAAGACAGCAAAAGTTTCCCAACCATTCAGATGAAGAGGTGACTTATAGTCTTATCATCCCAAAAGGATAGAACAGCAAAAAGTCTGATTGCTGTAACATGACATTGAATTGAAGAGCATGGGGAGTAAGGTATAAAAAGACTGGAGAGGCAGGAGAGGGCTATATTATTAACAAAGCATTTTGCACTAGATCCTTGAAGCAATAGGAAGCCATTGGAGTTATTTGAATGTGTGCGTGCATGTGTGTCACATGGTTGAAAAAACACTTTAGTGTCTGAATAGAGGATAGATTGGAAGAGATGGAGACTGGAGGCAAGCAGACTCACCACCAGGCTACTATGATAGTTGAGGCATGAGGTGATATAGAGATTAATAACTTTTAATGGCAAAAATGAATTTTTCTCTCTTACCAATTATATATTTACATATACATATACGTATTTATATGTGTGTGTATGTGTATGTATTTTCATATATGTATATACACACTATATATGTGTGTGTATGTGTGTATATTTATATATATGTATTCCCCTGTCTCTATACAAACACACACACACATGTGTTTGTATATGTGTGTAAATAAATAAATAAATAAGCATTATTTGATGTTTGTATTATTTTTGACAGTTTCTTCATCTCAATTTCTCAGTCATAACGATGTTTCAGGGAAAAAAAAAACAACAAATCCCTTTATCTACGTTTATGTTGACTTAAAGATTCAACATTTAGAAAGTTTTGTATAATTTCTGCCTGATTGGATAAAATAAAAGTTCCTTGAGGGTAAGGGCAATCTCATTTTTTTTTTTTAGTATTTCTACTGCTTAGCACAGTGCCTGGCACATACTGGGAGCTTAATAAATGTTTATTGGATGGACACATGGAAGGAGCTTAATGAGTGTTTGTTGAATTGAATTGAATAGATCAGATTTTTTTGTTTGTTTGCTTGTTTCCCTGATCCAGCAGGTGTCATAGTTACTATTATATCCCACTTTTATAGATGTGGAAGCTGAAGCTGCAAAAGATTAAGTGATTTGCCAAAGGTCACACAGCCAGTAAGTTACTGAAGCAGCATTCAAACTCATCTTTTTGACTCCAAATCTCATTCCCTATCCATTTGACTGTCCCCATAGCTTTAAGACAGAAATTTCTCAGCACCAATTGACATTCCTCTATTTCAAATGAATATATTTTCAATTCTTTCACTTTTCTTTCAATTGTTTTTTAATTAACTTTTATTTCCTCAAGCTTTCACCTCCACTCCCAAATTCAGAAGAAAAATCACAACTCTTTTTTAAAAAAAATATGCAGTATTTGGAACATAGTAGGCAGTTAAGACATATATATTGATTGGGAGAAAAATAAATATTAAAGTCCCCATGTTGTCCATGAACAAAAATGTATATCCCATTCTGCCTCTTTTGTTCATCACTTCTCTGTCAGGAGGTAAATAGCTCACAGTGGGCTCACAGTTCTTATACAAATTTAGGAGGGAATAACAAGTGGGATGAAGGAAAGAAGGAAGTCCTTATCGTTGCTTCTTCTTTAAGAAAGAAATTCCCGTATGCCGAAAGGGCTATACGAATGTGTATACCCTTTGACCCAGAAATGCCACTTCTAAGGCTGTGTCCCAAAGAGATCATACAAGTGGGAAAAGGAGTTGTATGTACAAAAATATTTATAGCAGTTCTTTTCGTGGTGGCAAAGAATTGGAAATGAAGGGGATGCCCTTCAATGGGGGAATGACTAAACAAGTTGTGGTATATGAATGTAATGGAATACTATTGTGCTCTGAGAAATGAGGAGCAGACAGACTTCATAATAACCTGGAAAGACGTACATGATCTGATGCTGAGTGAGAGGAGAAGAATCAGGAGAACATTATACACGATTATTATACACACAGTATCTGTGATGACTAACTTTTCCAGACTTGGCTCTTCTCAGCAATGCAAGGTTCTAAGACAGCTCCAAAAGATCCATGATAGAAAAAAAGCTATCTACATCTAGAGAAAGAATTATGGAGTCTGAATGCAGATTGAAGCAAATTATCATCTATTTTTTTCTTTTTCTTTTTTTTTTCTTTTTGCTTTTGTTTCTTCTTTCTCGTGGTTCATTCCATTGGTTATAATTCGTCTTTACAATATGAGGATTGTGAAAATAAGTTTAATGTGAAGGTATATGTGGAACCTATATCAGATTACATGCTGTATTGGGGGTGGAGGGAGGAGGAGGGGGAAGGGGAGAAAATTTGGATCTCAAAAACTTGTGGAACTGAGTGTTGTAAACTAAAAATTAAAAAAAAAGGAAAAGAAAAAAAAAGACTGAAATTCTTAATTTAATGAAATAATTTGCTGAGTAGTTTCCATTATAGGATATATCTCTACCTGTGCAACTGAATTTTTTCATATGTCCCTAAGGTTCCATTAGAAATAATAAAAGTGTTGACAGAGACGAAATGTATTTATATGTTTGCATATGTATATATTGTTTTCCTTAATAACATAATAATGTTTCCTTAATAACATTCTTTTTAACCAAAATGATTTATATTTTTGAATGGCAGTTAGTTCTAGAGTCTGAAAACCTTATATGTAACCATTTCTTTTTTTTTATTTTTTCTATTCTTACTGATAGATAGTTATCATTCTTCCTTAGTAGTAAAGGACCTAAGGCCATATCTCTCTGAACCAACAAGGTGCTCTATTTATAGAGTATATTATTCACATTATGGCACTGCTTTTCAATGTGGGTTTCTCACGTGAAAGAACAAAACCAAATCACTACTGGCTGCCTTTAAGAAATATGGAAGACTAGCTGCATTTTAAATGGACACTGATACCCATAGAGTTTGAAAGATGGGTGAAAGATGTGTGATAGTATCAAAACCTTGTCTTTGTGTTTAGGTTATTTTCGAAAATTTATTATTATTATTATTATTATTATTATTATTAATTACCATTATTATTATTAAGATTTAGTAAGTTCAGTTCCACCTAAAATTCCTTTAATGTGTTTCAATAGTTTTATCTAGTTACTCTCTTGTAGAAAGAAGAATGGATTGCCTAAGCATGTTGCTCCTCTGATTAAGGATTTTCAGTGGCTTCCTATTTCTTTTAGGATAAAATACAAACACCTTAGCTTGCAACATAAAACACTTTTTGGTCTGAGTCCAACCTACCTGTCAAGGCTCATTTCACATTATTGTCTTTTGTCCATACATTCTACATTCCAGCCAAACCAGGCTACTTTCTGTTCCATGAACTCAGCATGCCTTCTCTTCCTTTTATACTTTTACATATGTTCTTACAAATTACAAAGTTTATTCCAAATCCCTCTTCATATCTATATCTTAGAACAGGGATGTCCAAAATGTGGTCAACAGGGCCCCATGTGGCCCACAGTTCGATTTATGCCACCCGCTTAAAAGCATAGAAATTTACATAAATGCTTTAGTAAATGAAAGCCTAGCTACCACAGAGCTCTCACTAAAATGGCAAATCAAAATATATTATCTATTATTTCAATAAAAACCTAAGGTTGGTGTGTCGTTAAGCAAAATTGTCTCCTTAGCATGGCTTTTGTTTACTTTGAGTGAAAGTACTTTCAGCTGTTAAGTGCTAAGCCCCAGGCCCAAAGCCCTATCAGGTGTGAAATCTGTGTGGGTATAGACTGATGACTTAAGAGGGGCCAACTCGGGAACCAATGGTCTCTGGTCGTTGAGGCGGGGCTTGAGAAAGCCAGAAGCTCAGCTGCGAGGAAGGGTGAGCCAATAGACAACTACAGCGGAAGCGGAAGCTGTAGAAGCAGGAAGCTGTGGAAGCAGGAAGCTGTGGAGGTAGGAAGCTGCAGAGGCAGAGAAGCTGCAGAGGCAGGAAGCTGCGGAAGCAGGGCTGACCCGTGTATAGACCCAGGAGTGCGAGCAAGGACTTGAGGCCAGTAAAAATGATTTGGCTAAATACTATCTTGTTTTTCTGTGGCCTCCTGGTTACTCTTGTGAGGCGGGCTTTCTGGGCCTGGAGTCTTTTTGTCAAGATGTCCGAATGGGGAGGCTGGTTCATGGATCAGCTGCGGTGGGGCCTAAATAAATTTTTTGTTGTTTTCTACTTAGAGAATCTCTCATACATTGCGATTTCGAACCATTCAAACATATACATGATTATATTTGAGATTATAAATTCGGCCTTCCTACTACAGTTAGACAGCCCTATCTTAGAATCTCCAGCATTCTTCAAGGATCACCTTCAATAGGAAGCCTTGCTCTAACCCCCTAATTGTTAAGGTACTCTCCTTCCAAATTAATACGTATACCTTGATATGAATATTGTGATGAATGAAAAGCCCCAAGAAACAGAGATACTGGGTAATTAATAATTAATTTATTAATTAGGTAAGCGAATAATAATAAATTGGTAGTCAGTCTTCTCTCTTGGTAACCAAAGACAAAGATCACAGATGCTTAGGTATCTTTGGAAAAGTGGTTGCCAATGACAGGGAGAGATCAACCCTGTTTAGTGAATAATTAATGAGGGGATAAATGAGGAGGTGGGCTGAATGCCTTCAACTCCTCTTGCTAAGATAGTGGCTTGATCAAAAGACTCAGTTGCCCCCCAGCTATATGAACAAAGGCATTCATTTCATCATAAACCACTCAAGCTCCAAAATGGGGGCTGGGAGATCCAATGTGGGAACTTTCCAAGAAGATGAGCCTAATGCTATCACTGCTGGAATTCACCTCCATTAGATTCTATTTACACTTTAATCAGAAGTAAACCCTCCTAGTTGGTGGGGTCCTGCCCAAGTTTAAGGAGAATGTTCCCTAAGGATTAGGCCAATCTCATCAACAGCCCAGTCCTTCATAGACTGATTGACCTACCAGGGCTGGTCCCTGAATGAGAAAATAAAAGGGTGGGGGAGAACCTCAATCCTAATTTAGTTATTATTAGCAGAAAAATAATAATTTCTCTCAGTGTATACATTGTATGTATCTGTATCAGAAACCTGACTTGTTCTCTGAACCTTGTACTGGAGCAGCACACCTATCTATATACCTCAGTATCTATATCCTTAGAACCTAGTAGAGTGTGTCAGGATTCCCATGCCAAGAATCACCTTCTCTGTTTTAATATTTTTTTTTTTTTACTATTAGGAGACATCTTGTTTTCCTAAGGTAAGGCCTAGCAAGCAAGCTACACATGAAGGACATTTTTTATATTGTATTTATGTATGTATGTACGTATGCATGTGTGTATGTACGTATGTATGTATATGTATACACACATTAATGTGTCATTATATACATGTACATATATAAACATATACATACATGTATACATATATCTACACATACATTTACACATACACGTGTGTATACATATGTATATGCATATGTGCATTGTTAGAAATACCTTTGACACTAAAATTCAGGTATCAAGGGCAATTTATTATTATTGAGGAATCCAAAGGAATTGTTGATGGTTCCTGGACAGAAGCAGACTCTGCCCCGCTTTGGAAAGAGGGAATGGGGAATACAGGAG
>JAQQSZ010011662.1:0-12195 GCA_028646595.1 Phalanger gymnotis | reverse complement strand
GGTAGTGTGAACTGGTCTCAAGTCCCAAAAGCATTACTGGAAGAGCTAAAGGAGGATTTTAAAAACCAAATTAGGGAGGTAAAAGAAAAAATGGAAAAAAAATTGAAAAAATGGAAAAAAAAATCCACTGACAAAATCAAGTCCCTAAAGAATAAGATTGGCAAAATGGCTACGGAGATTCAGAATCTAAATAAAGAAAATGATACCCTGAGAGGCATTTATGGAAAAGAAAAGAATTCATGATCCAGCAAGAGACAGAGAGCATTACAAAATGCAAAATGGATAATTTTGATTATGTTAAATTGAAATGCTTTTGTCCAAAAAAAGCCAATGCAACAAAGATTAGGAGGGAAGCAGAAAATTGGGAGAAAATCTTTACAACTAGAGTCACTGATAAAGGCCTCATTTCCAAAATATACAGGGAACTGAACCTAATATATAGGAATATAAGTCATTCCCCAATTGAGAAATGGTCAAAGGATATGAACGGACAGTTTTCAGAGGAAGAAATTAAAGATATCTATAGGCATAGGAAAAAAATGCTCGAAATCCCTACTGATTAGAGAAATGCAAATCAAAACAACTCTTAGATACCATCTCTCTCCTGTCAGATTGGCTAAAATAACAAAACAGGAAAATGATAAATGCTGGAGAGGATGTGGGAAAATTGGAACATTGTTGCATTGCTGGTGGAGTTTTGAACTGATTTGGCCATTTTGGAGAGCAGTTAGGAACTGTGCCCAAAGGGCTATAGAGATGTTCATACCCTTTGACCCAGTAATATCACTTCTAGGGTTGTATCCCAAAGAGATCACACAAGTGGGAAAAGGACCCATATGTACAAAAATATTTATAGTGGCTCTTTTTGTGGTAGCTAAGATTTGGAAATCAAAGAGATGCCCATCAATTGGGGAATGGCTGAACAAGCTGTGGTATATGAAGGTAGTGGAATACTGTTGTGCTATAAAAAATGGGGATGATGTGGACTTCATAACAACCTGGAAAAACCTACATGACATAATGCTGAGTGAGCGGAGCAGAGCCAGGAGAACATTGTGCACAGCCACAGATATATGGATTCTGTGAGGACTAATCCTGACAGACTTTGCTCTTCTCAGCAACACAATGAGCAGAGACGGCTCTGGAGGACTCACGATGTAGAATGCTATCTGCATCCAGAGAAAGAACTATGAAGTATGAATGCAGATTAAGGCACACTTCACACTCGCCTTTTTCTCCACCCCCCCCCCTTTTTTTCTCTCTTTTGTATTTGTTTTTGGGTTGTTGTTTGTTTGTTTGTTTTTTTTTGGTTCTGTGTCTTCTTTCTCATGATTCATTCCATTGGTGATAATTCTTCTCCACAACTTGACTAGTATGTAAATTAATTCAATGCGCAGTTATACATGGAAGTTATATGGGATTCCATGCCGTGTTGGGGAGGGAGGGGAAAGAGAGGGAAGAAAATCTGGAACTCAAAATTATGTAGAACCATGTGTTGCAAACTAAAAATAAAAAAAAGAGATAAGTAATTTTTGAACCTTTGAACACCAACTATAGAATGTCGAAGATATAAGGATTCTAAGAACCTAGAACCTAAAACTGTTAAAGTTGAAAGACCTTAAATCATGTAGTATAGAATACTGGAGGTATAAGAAACTTTAGAATATAGAATATCATAATTGGAATGGACTCTAGAACACAGGCTACTATAATTGAAAGGGCCAGGAGGATATATAGAATATAAAAGGTGTAAGAGATCTAAGAACATACAATATAGACTATCAGAACTAGATAGAACCTTAAAACACAGAATGCAGAATGCTAGAAAGGTTGTCTCGAAGAAGCTAAGTGAATTGCCTGAATTTAGCTTGCCAATTAGTGGCCAGGCCTTCTCACTTCTATCTTGGCAATGTTTTTTCTCCTTTACTGTAATGCTCTAACCTCTGTGGCCCATGAGTTCATCTACTTGTACCTCACTAGTCTTCCCCTAAGTCTGCCCTCATGTATGACTTCTCTTCAGGGATTTGACAGCACAAAGTTAGAACAAGATGCTAGCATCATGACATTTTCAGCATTTCTTCAACATTTCTTCAAATTCAGCATACCAGAGAGCATAAGAAGTAAAATAAGCCGTGCTTAGCAAGAGAGGAAAATTTAATAAAAGTTCTTTTTAAAGTGAAGCAGAGTCAAGCCATTGTGTAGAATCTCTTTTCTGGAATGGTCTGCCGTGTTTCTAAATCTGGCATTTTTTCTAGATGTTTTGGCCATGTGTAGAAAAGAGTTTATATTAGAAGAGTGTCCTTATATATCAGGGAAAACTCTGGAGAAAGAGTTAGAAAAGCTGGGTTCTAGTCAAGATTGCCATTTGTTTTTTCCTGTGCATCCTCAAACAATTACTTCATACCTCTAAGCTAAGGTTTCCTCATCTATAAAATGGGGATAGAAACACCTAAATGATTACTCCCACCCCGTGGTTTGATGAAATATATATTATTGTTATCTTTTGACATGGTGGCATTCAATGGAAAGAACACTGGGCTGTTTAATCAGGGTATCTGATCCTATCCCTGCCCCTAACTTACTACATAACTCTCAACTATCCATTAATATGTTTGAGTATGTTTCTTCGTATGTGAAATGAAGGAGTTGAACTAAATGATCTATGAAGGTATTTTTTTCTTTGACAATTCTATGATTCTCCTCAATAAACTAGGTCTTCTGGAAGTTCCCTTGTTAGGGGTGATGTAGGAGGAATTCTTGTTAGGGTTATAGGTTGGACTAGATATCTTCTGAGTTCAACTTTTGAGATCAGTAAATCGACAGGTATTTATTGAGGATCTTCTATGTGTAGACCTTTCTACTAGGCAATGCAGACAGAAAGACAAAAATAAGGCAATCCCTGGCCACACGAGATTTACATTCTGTTGAGAGTATATGATATATATGCAGATATATGAATTTTATATGCACACAAACATACAGATAAAATTATAGATATATCTAGCTATCTATTGCCACTAACAACTGATTGTAAAATACATTTGATTTCATAGGGTAAAAATCAACTTAAAGCCTTTCCTCTTATAAGGTGTCCCCGTTTATATATCAAAATCATACATAATTTCTTTGAACATTATAAGATTGATACCCTTCCTTGATACTTTTGTATTTATTACCAAGGGAGGCATAAAACAGGCTGATGTATGTTTCCCACAGGCATGAAAGATGTCCACCAATGAGATCAAATGGAAGATTCCCTATGGGCAGTGAAGGCCTCCACATGTTCCTGTGTCTGGATAACATTATGTTGATTGTTGCATGAAGTCCTGGAGCATCACAGAGACTCCTAAATTGAGTTCATAAGCACTAAAAAGATTTCAGCCTAACTAAAAACCAAATGGATGAAAAATGTGTATTGTCTCATTTATGATAGGCATTTGGGCAGGCAAACCATACAGCTTGTGCATCCACGCATATGTTTTGGACAGATACTGTAAAGGGAAACTGAAATGAAGTAGTGTTTGAACAGGAGGAAAGTGACTGGATTGCCTTTGGGATATTGAGCCAAGTTTTTAATGGTCCTAAACTTCTCTCTGAAACAAAAGCTTATTTTGAAAGACAATTGGGAAATTGTATGCCTGTCCCAAAAAGGTAAAGGATGGTCATTTGGTGAGAGCACCAGAGAGCTAACTGATAGGCAGCCATGTCCTACCTTTGTTATACAAATGGTATAGATTTAGAGCTCGCAGGGACTTTAGAGGTCACTGAGTCCATTCTCCTCTCTTTACAGACATGGACACTGTGGCCCAAAGAGATTAAATTATCTACTTGTGGTTACATTGCTAGCTAGTACTAGGAGGGGATGTGACCATGAATCTTCTAACTCTAAGTCAAATGCTTTAGCTTGTATGTGACTGGTTCCTCATGAATTTTAACCTACATATTCTATCTAGAGGGCTATATGCAACTTCAGCAGCTAGCAAGATGAAAACTAATTCCCTGCCTTCATTATTTTCTATTTTTTACCTGTTCAATATAGAGTTACAGTCCTCATCTCCATGCCACTCTTAGCCCTAATCTGTCTCCACACTGACTTTAACTCAAGTGTCTCAGAATTAGCTTCAAGCTTTCCTTAGTGTTTTATTTAGTCTTATTTTTAATCAATCAAAACCTGGACCCCGGCTCTATAATTACTGCCATATTCTCGTATACAAATGGACAACACCTACCATCTCTACCCCGCCCTCACCACCATGTAAGAATGTGCACATACATACCCAGGTCGAGTCTGACTAACCCCATCCCACTCCAGCTACCTCACAGATTCATGGAATATAAATCTGCAAGAGATCTTATAATTCATCTAGTTCAATTACATAATTTTACAGAGGAGGAAACTAAGACCGAACAAAGTAGAGTGACAACCATGGTCATATTAATAGTAACAGAGCCAAGATTTGAACCTTTTTCCTCAGAGTCCAAATTCAGGGCTTTCCCCCCAATAATCTATGTTACATTCCCCCTTCTCTTGCCATTCCCTGAAATGTTTGATGCTCATTCCTTCGGGGTGTAATCTTAATGTAAAAGCAAGTACACTCTCCAACTTACTGTTTGGTCGTTGTTACCTACCTCCCAAATGTGACAATCAGTGGATGTGAGATCCCCGGTATCTCTGGAGTTAACAAAATGCAGATCTTAATAACTAAAGACAGACTAGTGTTATCTTATGAATCATCAGGTTTTGCAGGATTTTAGAATTGGAAAAGATATTAGAGCTAGAACTTCTATAAAATTTTCAGGTTTACAAGACATTTCCCATAGGCTAGCTCATCTAATTGAATACCTTCATTTTATTGTAATTGATTTTAATACTTAATTTGGGTCTCCCTGTCTCTCCCAGGCTGGAAGTGTAGGGCTACTTACTGCCAGATTCTAAAACTAATCAGCATTGAAGTTTAATCTGCTCCACTTTTCCAAACTGGTCCATTTTGTCTCTCTTCAGGCAGCCTGTTGGACCTCTGCTTCTGAAGTCCCACCATACTGGTACAAGAGTCAATGTTGATGCCTAGTAGACTTTAGCCCCTACTTTATCTCAGAACTCCTCAGCTTGAGCAATTCACCAAGCTCCACTTCCTTAGAGACAGGAAGTATAGGCCTGACCCACTATACCTGGGCCAAACCATACATTTTAAAGATGAGGAAAATGAGGTTCTGACACAATAAGTTAACTTGTCTAAGATAACGAAACTGCTTAGCAGTAGAGTTAGGAAAAGGATCCCTGTGTCACTGTGCCTTACCTCTTGATGCAATATACTTCTTAACACTGATTGACTTTTTTAAAAAAAAAATATTGGTTTTCCTTATCTCACCCAGGCTACTTTAGACCAATCCCACTCTTGATCTAAAAGAGAAAATTTGACCTGCTCCATTTCTAACATGAGCCAGTTTGCTTCCTCCTTTAGGAAGCTTGGTGCCCCCTCCAGGGCCTTGCCACATTGATGCTGGACATAAGATGGGCACCTGATCAGCTTAGCCCACTATAGCTCTGAACTTTAGAGGCAAAGGGATCCATCAGCCCACGTACACCGTAGACACACATGTATATACATGTGTATATATCCTTACATGTATGTATACATATACATACATAGACTTATATATGTGTATATGTATATATCCTCCTACTGGCCCCCATCAGCCCCCATCTTTCCATGGAGAAGGGAATCAGACTAGGTTCTATATAGAAAATACTTCTTCCAGCCTTTCATTTGTCTTGTGCCTTGACTAAATGTTATTTCTATTTATAGCTTCCCACTTTATGTTTACTTCATAGCAGCATACTCCATTGCCATCTCTTAGCTTTTGAAATTCCAGTTGTATTTCCTTGTGGCCTGAGGATTACACTGGACTCATCTAGATGAGAGATCTTCAGTAACTCTGAGGGCTGGCTAATACATATCTAGACATTTCAAAAGGACTTACTGGCAGCTAAGGTGAGATCAATCCTTTAGTTTGTCAAAAGTACACTTTCGGATTGGGTGTGTCTGAAAAATGACCCTGAGTCAGCATGTTTGCCAGGAAGGCTTGTTGATTTACCAGCCAGACTTGGCTTCTCAATGTTCTGTTTTATTAACCTGTGCACCTAGTTCACAGATTTAATGAGATTTTATCAGGAAAAGGATCCATACTGTGGCATCGAGGCTGAACTTGTTAGCTAAGGCAGCATAACAGTTTTCAACAGAATAGAGCAAGGAAATGTAGCCCTGCCTTCCAAGTCCATGAAATACTGTATACTAAGAGTGAACCCTCTTGTGGAGGACAGTAACAGACTCCAGCTGAACTGCCCACTGGAACCCTACCATTTTCCATTACGTGATAGGACCCTTGAATGGTGGCAGCCCTTAATACAAAGGAACAACAGGCAAGTCCACTTTATGGAACTCAGCCTATTCCCTAGACCAGTAGAGAGCACTTAAACTGTCCCAGGGCTATGGATCTAAAAAGGGTGGGTTCAAGACACAAGCAATAATTGGGAAAGTGGTAATGGTAGTAGAGGTGGTGTTTGTTAGAGCCTAGCAGTAACACTATGAAATAGATATTAGCATTATTTTATAAATAAGGAAATTAATAAAGTCAAACGACCTGTTCCAGGTCTTACAGATTACTGATAGAAGAGAAAAGACTATCAAATCCAAACCTTTTAACTCTAGAGATATTTCCCTTTCCACTGCATTGTACTGCCTCTAGGGAAGAAGGATGACTTCATGGAGGAGGTGGGATTGGAGCTGGGTCTTTGAAGATTTAAATGCGAATGATGGGAGCACTTTCTAGGACAGGAGCAAATGTTTAGAGAAATTACTGAGCATAGTGAGCTCTTAGAATAATGAAGGGAGCAACCTGATTAGAGCGTGGGAGTATGGCTAAGGGTAAGGCAGACTTCTCACCACTTTGCACAGGACAGGCCCTTAAGAAATGTTCATCAGATTCAATGGTGCACATGGCCTTGCAGTCCAATAAAGCTCTTTTTCCTGATCATGCATCACACTCATTCATAGACATTTGCCATAGCTCTTTGCTAAAACATTTCCTGTCAATGCAGTTTAGTACCTTCTCTGTAATTTGAAGTTATAGAGAGTTGCCTAAAGTTTAATTTACTTGCTCAGGGTCACATTGCCATTCTATGTTACAGGTAGGACTTGGATCCATGTGCTTCTAACTTCAAGGCCAGCTCTCTAGCCATTATATGCCACTGTGACCCTTAAGTGAGTTCAGTTAGTCAATAAGCATTTATTATGTGCCTCCTGCATCCCAGGCACTGTGCTAAATTGAGTAAATTCTACACAGGTAAATGCTATGGTGTTTAGCTGTTTCAGTCCTGTTCAAATCTTTGTGACACTGATTTGGGGGTCTACTGGCAAAGATACTAGAATGGTTTGCCATTTCCTTCTCCAGATCATTTTACAGATGAAGAACAGAGGTGAACAAACAGGGTTAAGTGATTTCCCAGGGTCACACAGCTATTAAGTGTCTAAGGCCATATTTGAACTCAGGAAGGTGAGTCTTCCTGATTCCAGGCCCAGTGCTCTAGTCTCTATGTCACCTAGCTGACCCAGTAAACACTATAGTGCATTTAAAAACATAATCTGACTTATGATTTTAAAGGGACTATTTAAATGAAATATGTAGTGATTGCTCTAGAAAACTAGAATTATCTCACAATCATAGGATCACAAGATCAGAAATTTAGAGATATATAAGACAACACTGGTCATTTAGCTTAAGTCCTTCACTTTAAAGATGAGCAAATTGTATCTTAGGAAGATGAAGTGATGAACGTTACATTGCACCGGGAGTACCTGGCAGAGCTGGAATTCTAACCCACATCTTCTTTTACTAGATCTAGAGCTTTTACCCTCAGTCATGCTCCAACAGGTTTATTTTATGTTGGTATTTTTAATATTTTTTCTCCTAAGCAAAATATTTTCATTTGTTATACCACAATCTTTTACCAAAACAAAACAAGACCAGCTCTTTGAAATATGGAACTAAAAACTTCTCTGTTTTATCAATGGCAACTCAGTGTAAAATGAAACTATGACTTCAAATAGCAATGAAATAAAAGATAAGTGCATTGTATTCCAAATCAAACAGAACAGACCTAAATGCCCCTTTTGGAAACCACCCAATCTCAATGTAAAGTGTACTATCAACCACATAGTCACTGAAAGTCATTCACCATTAAGTTAAAAGTGTGCAGGCTTTGGGGTTGGAGGTGGGGAAGAAATACTAGGAACAGCACCCCTAAACCTAAACTGCACCTAAGTCTGAAGAGTAACATTACTGGTGTTTGCAGCAAGCTCAAGTCAGCCTGAGACTACAGAGAAGAGTTAGTAAAGAAACAATCTAATTGACCTCTTTTGTCTAGGTCTCAGAGTACAAAAACATAGGATGGAAAAAATACAGATAAGATACTGGCAAAGTCAAGATAAGGAGCACCGATAGGAGTCTGAAGATAAAGGGGAAGTCTAAGAACTGGAGGTTGCTGCAATTCAAAGGACACATCATTAAGATAGGCAAGGACACAGTCTGGGTCTCTACAAAATACCCTCAAAGGATGGGAGAGAAGTTCAAACTTTGCTTTGAGAGATAGAGATCTCTGCATCAAGGAAACTATTCAATCAGAATTTACTGGCTATGATGGAAGGAAATGTGATGTAGTAAAAAAGAAAACAAACAAACAAATAAACCACTGAACTCAAGACCCCTGAGTTTGAAACTCATCTCTTCCACTTACTGTGATAGGGTCAAGTTAATATCTCTATACCTCCATTTAAAAACAAAAATCTTTAAAATGGGCACAATAATATAATCTTACAGCTTAAGGAAAATGATTTGCAAATCTCAAAACAGCACACAAACTGAAATTATAATTATTTGTCTAGAATGATATAGAAAGGATTGCTTTTTTTTTTTCCATAGCAAGTTGGGTTGGATGTTACCAAGGTCTCTTAATATATTAAAAGTCAACCATTTTATGATATAGATGCTGCAGCAACAGGAAGACATGAAATATGAGGGAAGGAATTTCTCATTGACTCATATAATCTCAGAATTGGAAGAGACCTCAGATGCCATCTAGTCCAATCTATACCCACACAGGATTCTCTTTTGCAACATGCCTGATAAACGGTTATCAAATCAAGCTTGAAGAGCTCAAGTGGTGCTCAACTCATTACTTTATATATTAGCTTATTTCATTTTTGGATAGCTCTAATTGTTAGAAAGTTCTCTATCTTCTCCTCCCTCTTTCCCTTATTGCTGAAGTCATAAATCAGAAGCCAAGGCATATTTGATATAGTTAGAGAGTCAAACAACTAGCCGATATAGATGTTAAAGCAGGTGTTCTTAATGAATTTGAGAGGTACAGGGTGTATATATTTTGATAACTGCATTTCAATATTTTATTTATTTACATATTTTTTTATTTATATATTTCATTTATTTTGTAATCTTAAGTATTTTATTTTTTTCTAATCTTTAAAAACTTTATTCTGGGAGAGGATCTGACTTGACTGTTAGCGAGTGAAGCTGTTCTCCAGGCCCCAAATCATTTCACCCAGTTATTAAATACGTGCCACGACTAGAAAAAATTCACTGGATATCAAGAGCTAGAAGAGGCCTCAGAAGTCATGTAGTCTAAACTGAATTCAAAGAACATACCTGACGAATGGTTATCCAGCCTTCCCTTCTATTACTTTCCAAGGCAGCTTGCTCTTTTTGTGGGTAAGCTTTAATCATCAGAAAATTAATTATTAGAAAATACTGTAAGAGTACATTATGTCCATTTTACAGATTTTTTCCTTATATGAAGTCAAAATCTCCTTGTCTTGCAACTTCCTGTCACTCTTCCAAATTTTGCTCTCTCTGGTCAAGCAGAACATGTCTAATCTCTCTACCACAAGATTGCCCTTCAGATATTTGAAAATAGCTATCTATGCCTCTTGAAAATTCTTTCCCAGGTTAAACTGCCCTTGTTTCTTCCACCTATCCTAATGTACCATTATTTCCAGGCTCTTTACCATCTTGGTTGCCCTTCCTTGGACATTCTCAAGCTTATCAATATCTTTCCTATAATGTGGTGCCTAGAACTGAAGAAAATACCCTAAGCACGATCTGATCAGGGCATTATACAGAGGCATCATCATTTCTCTAAACTTGGACACTGTGCTTCTTTTAATGCAGACTGTCTGCACTAGGGATTTTTTGGGGCTTCTTTATGACACCATTGAGTCATATAGAGCCTATAGTCCACTAAAAACCCCCAGTCCTTTTTCATTCATCTCCAATGTCTCATCTCTAGGAATTTGATTTTTTTGATCTCACATGCAGGACTTTACATTTATCCCTACTACATTTCATTCCTGAGGTCTTAACCTGTTGAAATCTTTCTAGACTCTAGTCTCTTGTTTAGTATGCCATCTTCAAGGATAAGTATGCTATTGATGCCTTTATCTAAGACAGGGCTGTCCAAAGTGCAGGCCTCTGGCCCCTTGCCTGCAGTTCCATTTATGTGGCCTACCTACAAGCATAGAAATTTACAGAAATGCTTTAGTAAACTAAGCCAAGCTACTAAAGAGCTCTCACCAAAATGGTAAATCAAAATATGTTGTCTATTGTTTCAATAAAAACCTAAGGTTAGACAGCCTGATCTAAGACAAATCTCTGGAATACTCCCCTAGACACATATTTCAAAGTTGAGATTGAGCCTTCAGTGATTACTCTTTTGGTCCAGGGATTTAAGGAGTTGCCAATCCACTCAACTGTCCTGATATCTAGCCCACATCTCTCTGGCTGATCCATAAGAATAGAATGAGGTGCTTTATGAAATGCTTTGCTAAAAACTGGTTCAAGTGTGCCTACATTTCCTTGATCTGCTATCTCATAAAAAAATAAAGTTACTTTGGCACAATGGTTAAAAAAATATTTTGAGGAGAGGTCCATAGACTTCACCAGATGGTCCACTCCAAGGGGTCTATGATTAAAAAAAAATTAACAAATCCTAATTTACTGATGAATATACCAAAAGTATATAAAGTGACCCACAAAAGAATTCCTGCTAGTAACAAATTAGCAAAGTCATTGAAAAGTCAGAGGAAAAATAAATCTATAGGTAATGATTGGTATCGCATTAGGGGAAGACAATACTGCCAGAACTGTATCTACCATGGCTCAACAAAGCATTTACCACAAGCTTACCTTGAATGAATCCTCCTCACAGTTAAGCTTTTGTTGACAGATCCCACCTACTTAATTACAATGGCTTATATGTGAATAATTCTTTAAGTGTTTTTTAGTCTGTTTCTTGTAAGGTAAATTGAAAATATTATTTTTTGCCATCAGTATAAAATTAAAAAGTGACCTTAAAGATCAATAAATTTTACACCATCATTTTACAGATAATTTGGCTGATGCCCAGAGAAGGAAGTAGCTTACAAAAGGACCCACAAGTAATAAGTAAATAGAAGTGGCATTTGGACCCAGGTCATCAGAATAGATATAAATCTAGAACACTTCCCACTAGCCATTTTGCCTAATGGCTATCATTTATATAGTGTGGTAAGGTTTACAAAACACTTTCTTTAACAATCTGGTAAAAATATTCCCATTTTGCAGATGAGGATACTAACGTTCAGAGAGGTTGTGATGTGTCCAAAGTCGTCATGCTAATACATCTTTATTGTTATTCACTTGTGTCCCACTCTTTATGACCCCATTTGGCATTTTCTTACCAAAATTACTGGAGTGGTTTGCCATTTCCTTCTCCTGCTCATTTTACATTTGAGGAAACTTAGGCAAACAAGGTTAAGTGGCTTGCCATGGGTCACATAGCTAGTAAGTGTCTGATGTTGTATTTGAAATCAGGTCTTCCTGACACTAGGCTCTGTGCTCTATCCAGTGCACCACCTAGCTGTCCTTGTATGTAATCCATTTTTGAGCAGGTACTTTATTCCAAATCCCCAAGTCCAATCCCCTTATTCCTCCTCCTGGGTTCAAATCTACAGAGGAAACAAAATAGAGGCAGAAGCAAGTAAGAGAAGAGAAACTTCAGGCTTAAGTTTTAGGAAACGGGTTTTGCTGTAATTAAAAAAAATATATGATTCCTAAGACACTTTAATCATGTGTCCATGTCTATTG